>VDFB02010586.1:0-156733 GCA_007258455.2 Sequoia sempervirens
GCCAGGATTTAGTTTAGTTTATTTCCTTGCAAATACTTTGTCAAGCACAACGAGGGAGCTTCCCCTCCTAATTTGAAGAGCACTCATTGCGTAGTGTGCATAGGCTGTGCGTATCAACTCTTACTCCAGAGGTGCTAGTTCTTACGCCAACACACTTCACCCCAAAAAGTGTGTGTTTGTTGTTCACGAAGGAAGGTTGCTTGGTTATGTGGTATCTAAACAGGGTATTACTATTGACCCTAAAAGAATAAGTGCTATCTTAACTCTTCCTTTACCAACGCACAAGAAAAGTCTACAGAGTTTTATTGGTAGGATTAACTTTGTTAGGAGGTTTATCCCTGACATTGCTGATTTATTAAGTCCACTAACTCATATGTTGAGAAAGAATGTACCTTTCAGCTGGAATAAGGATGGGAAAAGAAGCTTTAAGCTTATAAAAGAGGCATTGGCAACCGCACCTACACTTCTAAATCCTGACTTTTCTAAAGATTTCATTTTATATGCCTATGGAAATATTGATTCACTTTCAGCCATACTTGTACAGTGAAATGATGAAGGATCTGAACAGCCCGTGGCATTCTTCAGTCAGGGACTCAAAGATTACGAGCTCAAGTATACTTTTGTAGAGAGACATGTTCTTGCTGTCATAAGAAGTTTAAGGAAGTTTAGGCACATGCTTTCCAATAACAAGATTATACTGATGGTTTCTCATCCAAGTGTGAAAGAGTTTTTATTAAACAAAGATTTGAGTGATAGAAGAGCTGGTTGGGTCACTAAGGTGATGGAGTATGACCTTGAAATAAAGGTTACCAAACTAATAAGAGGGAGAGGTCTCTGCGAACAGCTTACTGAGGACAGCAACAGCAGTGTACAGGAGGAGGAAAGCTCTGTTTTAGCACTCCAAGATGGAAAACAAACTGCTATACCTGCTCCTACTGGTTGGATTACAGAAATGACACATTTTTTATTGACTGGTGAGTGCTGTCCTGATCTGACTAGATCCAGAAGAAGGTATTATCGACTGCAATCTATACCTTATGTTCTTTTAAATGGTTTGCTGTTTAGAAGAAATTTCCATGGTGTCCTGTTAAGATGTATTGAAGCTGATCAGGTTGATAGAGTATTGTATGAATTCCATCAAGGGTCATGTTGTGACCTTTTCAAACATCACCCCATTCAAGATGGGGACCCCCTAATTTTTGTTTCATTCTGGTCTTTTGGCTTTGTTTTCCTCTCTCTCTCTTTCTGTCTCTTTCTGCTGTCTGTCTTTCCGAGATGTGCCCGTCTGTGAGCCTAAACGTGAAATTTGGCAAAGTCTGTAGAATTAGGGTTTTGATCTTTCCAGCCAATTTGTGGTCAAACGAGGTGAGAAAATTGAAAACAGAGCTTAACATTGATGTCAGTGCGCTTCCAGCAGATTTCCACTGAAGTTTCATCAGATTCTGACTACTTACTATTTTTAGTAAGTGTGCAATTCAAGGCGTTCCTTCAGCATTCTTGAAGTTTCAACAGTCACACTGCATCGAGAACATGTCAGACTGCTCCTCTACAAAGTTGAGCTAAAACAGACAACTTACTATTTTTAGCAGTTCAACTTCCGCAGCGAATTTCAAGGTTTATATGTAGAGTTTTTCAGTGCATGTCTGGAGATTCCTTCTGGGTTTTCAGAGACCTTCGCAATGGTGTAACATGCAAAGTGAGATAACGACTTTAAGAGTTCAGCCTTTGGAGGCTATTTTTAGGGTTTGCATGTCGGGGTTTTCTTTGCATCTCTGCATATTCCTTATGGGTTTTTTGAAAGCTACGCAGTGATGTGACATGCAAACGGAGATAATCACTTATTAAGAAACTTACTATTTTTAGCAAATTCATTTCGGCAGCTGCTTCCCAGCACTTCAAAATCACAAATTGATCGCAATGCAACAAAAACAAGGACAAAAAGAGGTCGTTTGATATGCATGCAAGATCAATTAGGGTTTCCGGCTTCGGGACCCAAAAAGAGGGGTATAAAGTCAGAATTTCCAAAAACCGGTGTATCCCACTGCGTTCAGTATCTTTCGAGCTATCCGCTGGTGAAATTTGAGGGCAAACGGAGCACTTACTATTTATAGTAAGGCGTTCCAAAAATTGGCTAAAAATAGTAAACCAACAGCAGGCGCCAATGTCAATGGGCAGGTCACCCGATGAGGAGCACGCCATTTGAATTTCAAGTCAAACGGAGATATGGAGGTCTCAGAAAAAAGCAGATAATATAAATAGTAAATCACCTTCAGAAACGGGCTATTTTAGCAGGTCAGCTCAGGATAACAGTGTGAACAGTCTGACGGGGTCATGGAGGTCCTGTGGTCAAAATTTCAAATTAATCCGAGCTCTAGAAGTGTAGAAATCAGAGGACTTACTATAAATAGCAGGACGTTGTGAAGCTGGAGTAGAAGCATAAAAATATTCCAAGTATTCATCCACCTCCAGGAGTAAAATGCGCCCTCATATGCAAGATGGTTGAAGAAATTTCTAAGGCATTAAGGTTTCGTCCTACTCATGCCTCCAGATGTGCCCACTCTGATGAGGATGTTTAAAAAATTCTAAGGCAAAAGGATATCCTCCTGCCACTATCAAATGTGCCCATCTTAAGAAGTTCAACAAGGAAGTTGAATGGTCAAAGGTTTCATCCTTCCTCACATAGCAAATGCGCCCATCCTGCACACATGCTAGAATGCGCCCATGTCACTCCAAGCTAGAGAAAGTCAAAGATGCTTATCCTCCTCCTATGGCAATATGCACCCATGCAAGGAAAAGGAAGAAGACAAAATTTTAAAATCCACCTCACTATAAGAAATGCGCCCAAGATTAGCAAGGAAGTCAAAGACAAGTCAAAGCAAGGGTGGCGTTTGAAATCTCGTCCTCTTCCCATGTTTAAATGCGCCCAAATAAGGGCATGTAAAGACAAAAACAAGGGAAGTCAATGGTCAAGGAAAAAGCGTTGGAAGTTTATCATCCTTCATGACATCAAAAATGCGCCCACCTTGGAGTATGCTAGGAGATAAATATTACTAAGGCATTGAAGGTGAAAATGGAGAATAAAATATTCTAGGCGTTGAAATTAAAATTGTTCTCCATGGCATATAAAATGCGCCGCAGGCAATGGAGAAAATTATCCAAGCAATTTGATTAAAAAAATTTCCTCACCACTGGCAGAGTGATTTGTTATCATGGAATCTAGCAGCGCTCGTTCCACGGATAACCCCCCTATGAAACTTGTCCGTTTCCTAGGTTCATGAAGTTCAAGCACATAAAACGAGGTGATTTTCAAGCCACCTCGAAATGCGTTTCAAAGCCTCAAATAGTCAATTTGAGCATTCCCCCTATGTTTTCCTTGCGAAGACCTTCGAAACGAGCCCCTTCGCGAAGTCTCACTGTTCATACTTAGCGAATTGCGAAAAATGCAGTTGCACTGAAAAAGTGCGCTCTTGCTCTGAAGCCAAAATTTGGCTAAGTATGAAAAGTGCAGGGGCGCTAAATTTTAGCGCCCCTGCATAAAAGTGAATTTCTAAAAAATGTAATAGCGCTAAATTTTAGCGCCATTACACTTTTTCCTGACACTTAGACTTTTTTGGCCCTGGCACGTTTCTTCATGATTTTCGCATTTTTCGTCAATCGTGCCACTTTTCGTGCCTAAATTTATTGCTCAACTTGAGTTAGGTTTTCGATTTTCTCTTTCACTTAAAAGTGTTTTATTTCGCCATTTTCATTGTTTATGGTCTTTGTTCTCCTTTTCTTCTTGCTAGGCGAGTTCTTCTCAAGCCGCAATCACGTGTTTTGGAAATTCGAAGTTCTTCTCTAGCGTTTTTCGCGTTTCATCTTTGTAAGTTGTTACCCTTGCTTTCTCTTTATTCTCCAATTTCAATGGCAACTCCATGCAGAAAAACAATTTGCAAACCCCAAGCGCCATTTTCATGCACTGTTACATCTGTTTTACAAAATCATGTCTCAGATGCAGAAGCGCTAAAATTTAGCGCCCTGACATGTTGAACATGTCAAAATAATTCTAACTCTGAAAGTGCAGGGGCGCTAAAATTTAGCGCCCTTGCATCAAAAGTCAATTTTCCTGAGATGTAAGGGCGCTGAATTTTAGCGCCCTTACACTTTTCACAATCTTTTTCCAGACTTAGTCATTTTTTGTGCAATGGTGCTGAATTTTAGCACCTTTGCACTTTTCTTCCAGACTTAGTCATTTTTTGTGCAATGGTGCTGAATTTTAGCACCTTTACACTTTCTCTCTTTCATAATTTATCATTTTTGGTGCAATGGTGTCAATTTTGTGCACCTTTTACAAATTTCTTCCGTGACTTAGTCATTTTTGTGCAATGGTGCTGACTTTCGCATCTTGCACTTTTCCACTTAGTCATTTTTGTGCAATGGTTGAATTTTAGCACCTTTTACACTTTCTTCCGTGACTTAGCCATTTTTGTGCAATGTATACCGGGACCTTTTAACACCTTTACACTTTTGGCAGTTTTTAACCTAGTCTCTTCAAAATTGCTCTATTTCCATTCCGGACCCCATTTCTTCGCTCCCGCATCATTTTTCGTGCCTAGTTGCTCATTTCACGCTTCCCAATGCTACTTTTTCTGCTAACGCCTATTGATTCACCATCCTTGCAGTTTCTCTCCAGATTTCATCAAGTGATCCTAAAGGTGACATCTTCTGATCCAGTGAACTATCCCAGATCTACAAAGAAGCTGTTATGCAGCAAGTTGAGGATGACAGTTTTTCCAAAGCCTCAATACATATCATTTGCGATATACGGTTGACACTTGATAATCTCAAGACGATCTTCGCTGGGTAAGAAAATCCATTCATTTGCTGGTATACGATCACAAGAGTTTCACACCCTTTGTAGATTACACAATCGGCCCAGATGATGCATTCATACAAGAGACCAAGAAGAAGTATGAAGACTCCGCGCCCAAAGCAAGGAACCATGAAGATTCTTGATCTCCAAAATTGAACATTTTGATGCTTCCCTTTATGCATCTTGTAAATATTTCTAATATTTTGAATGTCATTTTGTAAATTGTACTACTCCCAAGTCCAAAGATGTAATATTTCAAACAAATTACACTTCTTTGACTTTATTGTCAGTTAGTGAGATCTCCTAAAATCAGCTTCTCACCTAATCCCTTCCCTCGATTTTCAATCTCTTTCCTTCTTTGTTCATCCCTCTTCTATATAATGTGAGGGATTTTCATTGTAATTTTATCCTTTAGTGTTTTGCAACGAAGTGCTGCCCTTTTTGAAACAAATTTGTGAAACTTTGCGTTCATGCTTTGTGAATGAAATTTGATTAATAAAGAGAAGGATTGCAAGCCAAAACTTCATGTTGATTCATAATTGTGAGTTGATCTTATTTGTAGTGATTTATTTGAAGAATCAAGGACTCCCGCGAAGCTTACATGTAAACTTTGTGTTACATCTATTATTTAGGATTGTATTGTTATTTCGCTTTATCATTGGTTGAATGATCTACAATATTCGAAGCTTGTAATCATTCATGCTTCCTTTGCATGTCTCCGGGTTGAGTAATCTACAAGACTTCAAAGCTTATAATTATTCATTCCATTGGATACTTTGTCGAAGGATCTACAAGACTCTGTGCTTGTAATCGTTCGTGCTCGTTGACATTTTGGTTGGATGATCTACAAGACTTTGTGCTTGTAATCGTTCATGCTGTTCGAAGAATTGTTGCGTCTAAGAAGACTTTGTGCTTCTAACATAGCAAACGGTACGTCTACACAGATCCAACACTGATAAAGCTACGGAACGACTTTGTGCCTTCGTGAGCTTTCCCTTTTTACTTTATTTTGTTTGTTATTAATCACTTCTGGTATCTCTACGCTTCGCTTTGACGAGATAGAGCTATTGGTATTACTGCTAGTTGTTAGTTTTAGGTTATTAAGAATTCTGAACTTCCAACGGTGAAGCATTGTAAACATCTTCTCTGAAAAAAGAGAGAAGGATGAATGTAACACACCCCCCCCACTCCATGAATTTTGTGTACATTTTGTAATTACTTGTTTGATTTACTATTGCTTCTGTTAGCAGTAAGAAGGGCGCCTCCCCTTTCCGAGAGGAGAGATTCACATCTCACATAGCTGTGGCTGAAGTCCAAGTTGTGTAATCTATCGAAAAGCTGATTACATAATTTTCACCCAACATGATTGAAGTTGAAGAAAATTTTCTAAGGCAAAAAAAAATTCAAAATGCTAAGTGATTTAAAATTTTCTAAGGCACAAAATGTTCTTCCTTAGGAAAAACGCCTAAGTTTGGTGGAGTGATGAAATTTCCTAGGACATGAGCAAAATTGCCAGTGAAGGAGTCTGATGATGCCAGCTACACAGGGTCAATAAAAAATTTTCAAGTCAGAGCAAAGAAATACTCACAGATGTGAAGAACAGGAATAAATTTGTTGAAAATTATTTTTCTAAGGTTCAAAATTCAAGAAATTAAATGAACCCGTGTGTTGTATACCCATGAATCCGACAAGTTTTGAAGAAAATTTTCTTCTGGGTATTGAAGATCTTCGACAAGGAATGGATTTCAAAGTCTTTCACAGTTCGCTGAAGCCTTTAGGATGGAGATTTTGATGGGCACTTAAATAATGAATTTCCTAAGTAAAAGTTTGAAAATTTTTCTAAGGCAAGAAAGGAAAAGGATGTTGAAATATGTCACCTTGGCGGATGAATTTGAAGGTGGGCACCTAGATAATTTTTTATCAAATTCCTAATGAAAGCATTTTCTCGAGCTTGAGTTAGATGAAATATCGTGAGTGAAGTTGTAATGTCTCTCTCAAACTGTTGATCATGTGACCGCTGGCCTTTTTCCGGGAAAACCCGGAAGGCTAGTTAAGGTAAAATTAGGGTTTCCTATTTTGAGGAGGTCATTGTTCTGAGATGGTGGATTCAATGGCGATTCTTCCGGTTTTCGAGAGGCTTCAAGTTGGTATGTTCATCTCGCATTGAAAGACTTCTCCGGAATTTACTATTTTTAGTAAATTCTATTTTTAGCGCCTTTCCGGATGAGCTCAGGTTGGTTGACTTCGGCAGATTGATTAGTTGACTTCATCAGTATTGGCTTCAGGGCACTTTCGGAGAAATAAGTTAAGTCATTTAAATTAAAAAGTCACGTTTTAATTATTATATTTTAACGTTGACCCTTGGCTTAGAGTTAATGACTTAAGGTTGTTTTAAAAAGGTGGTCATTTGAGGGTGGCGCCTCATTAATGAATATTTTAATAATTTCTAAAGTCTGAGCAAGCTAATGTTGGGCGCATTAAATAAAGTATGATCTTTATTCAAAAATATCAAATCAAAAGCTTGAAGGCAAAAGTACGCCATCATTGAGGAGAGTGGGTTTTGACCTAAAAACAGATTTTAGGGTTTTGCGAAGTCAACGGAAGAAATTATAAAGAGGAGTCTTAGTGCATCATTTCATCATCTTGGAAAATACACCGTTATGCTGCCGGATTGATTCTGGATTGCTTCGAGGGATGAAGACCTCCTAGTTTGGGCATCTCTTCTCGTTTGTAAGACAACGACTAGTGATGATTAATAGTCTAGTTTGTGAGTACTTGAAATTCGTGCATTGTAAGCAGCATTCATTCATTTAGAATCAGATTTGGCATATTAGAGTTTTCTGTTTTCAGTGATTTAGCTTTAGCAGATTTGTGTTTTCATTCAAAAATCAAAAAAGACAAAACATATCATTGTGGGTATTGGCTATTTCCTTTCCTTTGGTCTAGGCGCCATTGTAGGTCAATTTGTGGAATTTTCATTGTAGAATTTGATTTTATAAAGCAAATCGCCTTCTCAGCTGTGGCCGTACTTTTTCAGCATCTTGGGATTCGTGTATTTAAAATCAGTGGCATTTCAAGTCTGTTTTATGTTCTGTTCTTGAGCGCCCCTATCTCACTTGAGTCTTGCAATTGATATGTATCATTTTGGAGGAGTATATAGAAAGATTTGAGCATTTCATGGTTCCCTAGGTTGCTGGTAATGCGTTGGAAAGTGCAGGACTGTCACAGCAGATTGGATAAATCTGCATTTCGTATATTGATTGGTGTGGATAGTTCTTACAAGCAACGTGAAGACTTCAAGGAAGATTACCTGAGCTGGAAGAATAAGGTTGGATCTTTAATCTGCTGTTTCTGTGATCTTTACCTTATGCAATAAGTTCTGAATCTCGTGTAATTCTCTCATAAGCAGATTTTTATTGATAGCAAGATCTCATTTATTAAATTGTAAGTTGGCAGTAGTACTGACCGCATTATAGATCTTTGCTTTATAAGATTGTAATAGTCTTTTACTTCCAGCAGTTGTTTGTTTAATTGATCTCCGCCCTATGGTAGCTACTATCCCATTCTGGGTTAGAAAGCACATTCTGGGTGTTGAGAGTCTTTCCAGTTTCAGTAGTTTCTTTCAAGCATTTCTTTGTATTCACTCCGTCATATGGTCGCCCCTCACTCCGCATCGGATTGGGTAGCACATACTTGACGTTGAGTTCCTTTCTGTAACTAGTGTAGAAGATCCTCTGACCAATGCTCACCATCCTCGGTGCCATTCTGGTTAGAGTTGTTTTCGTGCACGTTTAGGTTTATCCATCTAACCTTAACGGGTGCACTGTTTGTAATGTTGTAATCTGATAATTTGTGAAAATCAAAAAAAAAAATTGGCTCGGTATATTTGAAGTACGCCCAAGCAACATACAAGATGGGTTGGAAATTTGGCTAAGGCATGAAGAATTTGAGGATGAAGTTGGTTAGAGGAAAAAAGATGAATCCTATCAGATGAGGAGATCACTTAAACCTTAAAGATCAGAGTATGAAAATCAGGTAAGTGAGGTAAATTTATATCATGAAGTGTTCTAATGCTCTCTTTTGTCTGTTTTGCAGGATGAA
Organism: Sequoia sempervirens; assembly: GCA_007258455.2. Lineage (NCBI taxonomy): Eukaryota > Viridiplantae > Streptophyta > Pinopsida > Cupressales > Cupressaceae > Sequoia > Sequoia sempervirens. Next base: position 8,954 of record VDFB02010586.1, read on the forward strand.
CGCCAAGGCTGGAGCACGGTGACTTGAAGAAATGAAGCAAATAGTCCAACATGATAAAGTCATGAAAGAAGAAAAGCCGCAAGAAATGGCTAAGTGTTGGAATAACCTAGTATGTGCCCAACTCAAGTGGCGAAGAAGAAATGTTTTCAAAGCTCGGGATGGAGAGAAGAAGGTCGTCCTCAAGTACTTCTAAGTTGAAGAACAACCTCAAGAAGAAAATCATTGTCGAGCAAAAGAATGAGGTTGCTGCCTTGGAATTTCAAAATGAGAACGCGCATGCCATGCCAGAAGTTGAAGTTGTTTGATCAAGTCTGCAGTCAAGAACAAGAACAATGTGAATGCGTTTCAAAACAGGAATCTTCTAGAAGATGGTGGCCATTAGTTGCTCATTTATTGCCCCACTCTTCTTTGTGGCGGTTTTTAGGGTGAATCTTGTTTAGGGCTGAGGTGGCACAATCTGGGCCATCCAGCCGATTGTAATCTGATCCGGCCGTTGGATTTGGCCAACTATAAAATGGGGAGTCCCCCTCATTTGTACGGAGTAGAGTTAGAATAGCAGAGAGGGAATAGAGAGAAATTGATAGAATAGAAAGTAGAATAGTTTGATAGTATAGTTTAGATTGAAAAGGAAGGAAAGTCTTCCCTTTGAATAATTTGTAAGAAGTTGTCGTGAATGCTTTCATAATAAAAGAATTTTTCATTGATGGTGATCTCTTCTTTGTTATGAGTAGTTGTCGAGGCTTCTTCGTCCTTCCAATTCACGTAGCATCTTGAAGTAGCTTAAAGTAAAGTAGTTTTCATTTTCATGCAAGTAGATGTTAGCTGTGGACTTGTGGAGTTAATCAAGGCAACTTCTTTTAATCCATACCACTAGCAGCTTGCTGACGGCAAGTTTGCCTTGTGTGGTCGACTGGAAAACTTTACAAACTTAACTTCGATTGTGATTTGTGTGTTTGTATGTGTCGTTCTGATGGTACTTACATGTTGAGTTATAATTTGAAAACCTCTTGTCACTCCCTTGAAGATTGCACCGACTTTGTGTAAGTTGTCCAATGTGAGGCGGAGCAGAGTCTGGTCGAAGTCTGTCGAGATTGATCCCACATCCCGTCCTTAGATAAATGTTACGCATCAACTAACACCTCTGAGTAGAAGTTGTTATGAACAGCCTATGCACACTCACGCAATGAGTGCTCTTCAAATGCGGAGGGAAGCTCCCTCGTTGTGCTTTGACAAATGTAATTGCAAAGGAAAAATAAGCTAAAACTATGTCCTGTCTTTTTGTTTCAGCTGCTAGAGGCACAAGGCTTTCTTGAAAGAACTTACACGTTGCAGCTGAGTTTTCTCTGGTTTCGCAAATCAACTAAACTACAACTTATATCTATCCAATCTCCCCAGGAAAACAGAGCAAGAGGAAATGGAGCAAGGTTATGACTATCAGACGATAAACGCATTCAGATTCTCTACTTGAAGGCAAGGTGGCGCAACTATCATCTCAATCTGAACAAGTCTATTAAGCACAAAACAGATTTGAGAATTTGCTATGATAATCTTATGAAACCCTATGTGGCATAACACTTAATCAGCATAGTAAAGACTCGCAAACAACTTTTATCATCAAAATCTCTATGAAACCCTATGTGGCATAACACTCAATCATAATGATAAAAGATTCACAAAACAGATTTCCTAATCTAAGAGAAGATTCACCATGAAAACTTTATGAAACCCTGTGTGGCATAACACTCTATCGGCATAGCAAATACTTCACGAAACGGTTTTATCATCACAATCTTACGAAACCCTGTGTGGCATAACGTTTGATCATAACAATAAAAGATTCACAAGACAGATTTCTCTAAACTATGGAAGAATCCAGCATTACAATCTTTCGAAACCCTATGTGGCATAACAATCAATTGCAATAATGAAGACGCATGAACAAATACCAAAAAGAGCAATATTGAGGGCAAGGTAGGCGCAGCATATATTTCTCTCTCAAGCAAAAGTTATTTACAAATGAGCAAAAAACTCTTATTTATATACATCAAGGTGTAGGTAACCCTAAAATCACCTTGAGTTCACTACAGTTCCTGCAATGCATGCAAGTCATGCGCCCTAACCCTAATGAAGTAAACTATACAGTTAACTGGGCAACTACCCTCAGTTTAACTGGTACAAATAACCTAATTGGACAATGTGCAAGCATGCACGTCCTTATTTAAAGCAAAGTTAACTGGCCACTACCTTCAGTTAACTGGAAACCCTATCCCTAACTCCTGTGTTGATAACTCCGAGGATGAGATAAGCATGTGTTAAGTCAGCAAATGAACTGAAGACTGGAAGTCTAGTTAACTGCTGCTCAGGACTCAACCCTAGAAATTAACTGCACGTTCTAACTGACAGATTACTCCATGTCAACTCGGTCTAACACTTCGACCAAGAACTCATCGATCTCCCTGTCATCTGGCACTTTGATGCTGCTAAAAATAACAGTCTGTTTCTTTAGTTCTCTGCCACTTTCGGTAATTGTGTGCACACCATCTTTGCATTCTTCAGTCGCCTTTCTCAAACTGGCTGCAATCACTGAAACAGTTTCTAATTTTGGCGCCCTAGGTTCACCTTCAAGGCTGTCAAAAATCAGCTTCTCGAATTCCGCTTGAACTTTTTCCAACTCAACATACGTGCCATCTTCGAGAAGATAATGACACGAGATCTGAACAACGAAGCCACTGACAAGTGCAAGCACTCCAACTACGTCATCCTTCAGTGAAAATAACTTAGAAGAGATTTTCTCACATATTTCTGTTCTGAGAAGGTGCTGCTCTTTCCAAGTGAAGACTTTCTCTTGATCTTCGATCTCCTCCAAAGCATCGCATGCAACTGATAACTGAGATACAAGAACGCGATCCTTTGCCAAGCTCTCTGCAACTGCAATATCCAACAACTGAATACCCTGACGAAGTTTGTGTGCCTCACTCCTCAACTGATATAAATTTGCAAGAAGAGTCTTACCAGCAGCAACTAAACTGTCAATCCAATCATCCAAAAGTCTGCCATGACTGACCAACTGATCCAATTTTCGTTTCTCTGCAGGTGTGTGTTGAGGAAGAACCGGTGCTCTATTTGGATTCCCATGAACAAGATCAGAAATGTATTGACGAAGTTGACTAATTTCAGTTTTGAGTAAAGCCTTATCTTCTCCATCCTTCGTGATACGCTCTTCAAGATTATTGGTAACAATCTTGAGAAGAGATACATCTGTCTCTCGTGTGGTCCTGCCAAGATTTGCCTTAGTGAATATAAAATCACCCACTTCGACCTCGTCCAAGCTTTTACCTTCTGGAGGCACTGCAACTTCTATCACAATCTCTGATTCAGGGGTCTTTTCGATGTGCACTTGCTTCTTAATCTTCTTGTTTGATCTCCTCTGATAGGGCTCACCAAACTCTGACAAATCAAGGTTGTATGACGGTTCACGCCTTTGTCTCCCCAAAGACTTTTCGAGCCAACAAGACTGAACAATATTTTCAATTCGTGGAGAAACTGTCCCCGATGTATCAACCTGTGGTGTTTCAGTTGTCTCCGATCCTGCTTGAATTTGTGGCTCAGGCTCAGAATCTATATCAATAGGCGGAACGTGAGGTGAACTAGGAAGTGAAACGTGAGGCTCAGTCTGAATAACTGTCTCTACTGGAACTTCAGGAATACTCTCAATTTGTTTCTGCTTCCTTTTACCATTAGCTCTTTTCCCTGTGTTTCCACTGAGTCTAACTCCTTCCGGAGGTATGATAATGGCTTTAACTCTAGGTTTTGTTCTAGAAGTAGAAGGCAATGACGAGAAATCCTTTGGCGGCTCTGCTACAGGAACTGACTTCCGTGTTCGCTTGCTCTCCAAGAACAACTTACTAGTCTTGATCACTGATCTGGAAACCTCTTCAATGGAAGTATTCTCCTTAGCGTACCAATCAGGTGAGCGAAGTGGCTGCCTAGCAACTTGATCCTTAACATAAGAATTGAGAAGAACTTCTCCATCATCATCCGACAAACCATCAACATCTTCTGACAAGTAATCAGAGAGCTGACCAACAGTAAGTCTACAATAGTGACGACGACGAACTTCGAATTCATCTTCACAATTTGCCCAGAAATCTTCAAGTGCTGGCGTATGTGCAATCCCTCGCTCTAACCGATTTGCATAATGACCGAGAGGATCATAGGAACACCTCTCAGTATAAGGCTTGAATTTGAACCTTTCTATCTCAGTAGACATACGCCTGGCATCTGTTGCTGCATCACATGTGAAAATTCCCAATGAGAATGGAAAATTTGCCGCAGCCTTATGACGACTACGAAGAAAGAAGTGAACGTGCTGCATTTGCCTGAGGAACTCCATAAAGACAATCTTGTCTGATGGATATCTCGGCAACATCAGAGGCTCTCCAACATAACCATAACCTCGGAGGTACGTGAAAGTAGGAAACTGTATGAACCAATCTGCCCAAGTCTCCATTGCTGATTTGGCCTCGGCTGAAATACGAATGTGCATCTCATCATCAAGATCCCTCACGGTTCTCATGGAAAAGTGATCATTCACTACTCGGAAGTCCTGCTCAGACTGAGAAAACTCTAGCTGTGGATAATACTCATGAATATGCTGAACACCGAGAGTACCATTGGTTTTAAGAAGTCTGAAACTACCTTGAAATGCAACCAAGTAGACCAAATAAGATATCATGTGAAACTCGTGATGCTTGAGAAAGTTAGAAATCTGCTGATGTAAGCAATCACTAATTAACATAGCCCAGTCAAAACGCTTTGTGCCATTAAGGATTCTGGTAATCAGGTAGAACATCCATGGACGGAAAGTGTTAGCATCTGACTGGCCGGTAACTCGATTGAGTAAGGTGATCAAAACAGCAACTTCTCCTTTAAATTCACCATGACCCACCTTCTTGGGCAAGTTAGTTTTCTGAATTGTCAACCATTTCTGAGCAACCTTTCTCTGTGAACGTTGATGATCAGCATCCCATATCTTCTCACAAGCTTCAAGATTAACAGTAAAGTTATCTGAGCGAGGAGAAATAGCAAAACATCTTTCTATGTCCTTCGGCTTGAGACTGCAAACCTCTCTTCCATCAACCAATCTGATCTGTCGTGAAGACGAGTCATAATGCTTAATGCAAGCAAGTACGAACTCAAGATCGAAGATAGAAACAGGAATGGATGCCGCTGCCAGCAACCCGGAACGCTCAAGATTCCTCATCGAATTGCTGCTAACACCTTCTAAACTGCTCAGATTGACTACTGGATAAACATGGTTTAGGTCCGTATCTGAAGTCTTGGTGAAATTATGTGTAAGGACTGATTTCACCTTGTAATCAATGAGATTGAACTGCATTTTGAAAATGGTGACTTTTGACTGTAAAGTCGAATAGGTTTGAAGAACTTTCTGAAAAACACTGAACAAGGCTAAAAATAGCTTCTGACAGGAGAAATTTTCGAAGAAATTCTGGAACATGGGTTTTGTGCACAACTGAATTCTGAACAAACCCAGATAGCTGGATTCTCGAAAAAATGTGATTCAAGCCCACATGCAAAGAAATTCTCGGAAAAAGGCTCAGAGCTTCAGAATGAAGGCTACGGGGCGATTTTATCGAAAAAATCTAAGAAGTGGGTCTTGTTGCAAACGCTGAAATATAAGAACCCAGATGAACAGATTCTGAAAATATGTTGAATTACTCTGGCATGCGAAGAAAGTACCTAAGGTAAGAAATAGAAGAAATAAGACAGAAGATAGAAAGTTTTGCTTGTCTGCTTCTGAAAAATCTGCAAATTTCTTCTTCGAATCTTTATAAAACCTGCATGCAAAGTGGAAATGAAGTCTAGAATTGACTTCCTCTGAAGAATCTGAGCTCGTAGCTTCGAAGAACGCTGAAAACGGACACCTGAATCACCTTAAGCTTGCTGGTTGCTCAAGAAAATACAAGCTTTCAGAGCAAAAGATGATGCAATAATGGACGCCATTCTCTGAATATATAGAATTTCATCATAGAAATTCGTACTAAAGCAAGCATGCATTAAAAATGGCGCTTGGCTTCTCATTGGACCTCATAATAGTTAACTAGAACTCAAACAAGCTCAAAAGGTGGACGTGCTTTAGGGTTTGCCCTTTCAACACTTCAGTTGAACTCATCATGCGATTTTAGCTTCAGTTAAGACTTGTCTTAAGTTCGCCATTTTCAAATTTGCTTTAGATTCATCAATTTGACCTAAAGCGTACCCTTTAGATAGCTTCAGTTAACAACAAGAATAAGATAAGAGTTCGCCATCTTCATGCAAAGAATAAGCTAAAAATAGCGACCCTTTTGGAAGTTCGGTTTGGCCTTCAACAAGTGCGCCAACTTCACATGCTTTAATCAATTAAAATCTAAAAATAGCAACCCTTTTGAACTAAAGTTGCCTTCCTTAAAAAGTGCATAGCTTCACACAAAAATGCTTCACTTTTCAACCTTAAACATGGCGACCCTTTTGAAACTCAAGTTGACATGCAAATTCGCCATACTTCACAAATCTTATGCTTCATGCTTCACAAAATAATGCTTCATCAAAATATGGCGTCCCTTTTCATGACTTCAGTTAACATGCAATGAAGCGCCATCTTCACAATCTTGACCAAATTCGCCATGCATGCAAACTTCAGTTGACTTTTAGTGATAATCTTCAGTTAAACTGAACATGCAATCAAGTTAACTCAACATGCAAGGTAGTTAACTGAACATGCAAACCAGTTAACTCGACATGCAAACTGAAAGATCACTCCACATGCCAATAAACGAACTGAAGATGACAACCCAGAAATCGTTCAGTCTAACTGCAGTCAGAACTCCAGTTAAGGCGTCCATTCAACTCACTTTCGAAAATTCAAATTTGAACTCTTGAGCGAATTCCAGACTTAGCCAAATTTCATGAAAATTTAGGCTAAAACCTCTGCCGGGACCTCTGTTCATCCCCTGACACTGGTTGACTGACTTCTCCGATTGGCTGGCTGACAGGTGCATTGCGGAGCTGAGTAAAAATTGATCAAATGATATCTTGATACCGCATCGCCATAAACTGACATCCTCAAGGCTCAAAAATCCAAGCGCTTTTCAAAGCTGCTTTTCGACTTAGTCACCAACTTCAGATTTTCGAACGGTTGGAAAACAAAATCCTTCATAACTTCTGACTTATCAACTTTCAAGACTGGAACTCAGGTTCACTGCGAAGCTAAGCTCGTTCTGCACGATGGCTGCAAAGACACATTTCCCCAGAAAACATCATCTGAGGGGTGAAAAACAAGAGCGCACTTTTCAAAAGTTGCTCTTTTGATTCCGCACTTAGCCATTTCGAAAACGACAAAAATAATATAAAACTTCCACTCTGTGTCGAATGGTGACATCTTCTTCCTCGACCGACGGAGACAAAAGTAAACGAAAGTCGAACGAATACGTATTAATATTAGGCATCTTGAAATCATCGAAGAAAGCATCAAGGCCCCAAAGCTTGGGCGCCTTTCAAAATGTGCTCTTTGCTCTTCTTCTTCTCGATAGTTTGACTAAGATTTGACCCAACGCTTGACCTCGTAGTTCAAGCACTTCAAAGAACTCAGATTCACTCAATCGACGGATGCTGCCGCTGAGATAAACATCTTGGATGGCATTCAGTCAAAAGCCTACATCTGGCACCTCAAAAAGATGGGCGCCTTTCTGAAAAGCTACGCTTTTCTCCAGTGTTAGCCAATTCTTGCTTTCGCCTTGATCTGCACTGTATCTTCCGTAACTCGAACAAAACAGGTCCATTTGACAGGCTTGATAGCTCACTGTGAAGCTGACGTGATGCCGGACAAAAGTCTGCTGGAGGTGACAAACCTTAAAAACAGGATCTGGGCCCCTAAAAGATAGGGCGCCTATTTCAGAATGTGTTCCCTTCTCCAGAGATAGAAAATTTTGACGTTTTTCGTTCAGATTTTCATTTTCCTTAAATCTCTTCGGTAACAGACTGACATAGTACTGACACCAACTCCATATTTAAAAACCCCAAAAATGACCATTTGACGACACTTTAACAAGATTTAGACTCAATTAAGCAAAATGCCTTAGTGAAGCAAAAAATTTTGGTTTTGGGTACAAATAATAAAACATAAACTTCTTAGGCTCTACACCCATTTTAAATTCAGTTCATTTCTGGTTAGTATTAGGAAACTTGTGCTCACTTGCCAAATCATCCAAATTACATGAAAGCCCTTAATCTGCTGTCTGTTGTCAACTGCCGAACAATTGTGTAAGTCCCCTTGAAATAATAGCAAATCACAACGAACCAACTGAGGGAATTCTATCGCATTATCGGAACCTTGGAATTGAAAGCATGAACTCACTCGCAATCTTAGCATGCTGAATACTTTGTTCAAGAGAGGATAGAGTATTCGTTGGGAAACTTTATTCTGTGTTGGTGCGGTCACGAAAATCACATCAACAGGTCAGCTGGCGGACACTTTTCTCCGAGAGCCACAACTCTTAAAATAATGAAAGGAGGCTATTACTGGCCTACCTTATTCAAAGATGCTCATGCATGGGTAAGAAGATGCAAAGAGTGTGCTATTTTTGCTGGAAAAGAGAAGCTAGAAGCCCTCCTGCCGCAACTGATTCAAATTGATCAGCCCTTCATGAAATGGGGTTTGGATTTCATTGGGGTTATAAACCCACCATCAAGTGCAGGCCACAAATGGATACTCACAGCCACTGATTATTTTTCAAAATGGACTGAAGCTGTGGCACTTAAAGAAGCTAATGAATCTGCTGTCCTGAATTTCTACGAAGAGCTAGTTACCAGATTTGGTATCCCAGATTCTATTGTGTCAGACAATGCCCTTGCTTTTGTGAATTTTAAAATTTCTGACTGGGCTGTCAAGAATGGTATATATCTGAATACATCCTCTAATTATTATCCGTAGGGAAATGGACAGGCTGAGTCCACTAACAAGAATCTCCTGAGGATCATTAACAGAACTATGGAGGACAATCAAAAAGCCTGGCACACCAAGCTGAAATCGGCCTTGTGGGCTGATAGGATTACGTGAAAAAGGTCTACAGGACTTTCTCCATACATGTTAGTGTATGGAAAAGAGGCAAGACTGCCCATTTCAGTTGAACTCCCAGCCCTCGATCTGGTAAACCAGCTTGATATGATTAAGGAGGAGCTTATGACAGCAAGGTTAGCTCAATTAATTGAGCTTGAAGAACTCAGAGCTGAAGCAGTGAAAAGGAATGAGCAATATCAGGCTCAAATAAAAACGTCATTCGATAAAAAGGCATCTCCCAGAGTGTTCCAAGAAGGTGACAGTGCTAAAGTGGGATGAATTAAAAAGCACTCCAAATTTGATGCACTTTGGACTGGGCCGTATATCATTACTGAGGAGAAACAGCATAATGCTTTCTAGCTATCTAGGTTGGATGGTGTAGTGGAACCAATCCCAATGAATGGGATTCACCTCAAACGTTGCTTCTGAGGTATGGACCTAAATCTGTACATAGCTGTTAAAATTCTAGAGAATAGGTGCAGTTTTCATTCCCTAAGTGTTGTCCCAGCACGGTAAATAGTTTCACCTCAGTTTTTTCCTATTTTCATTAAGTTTTCGGCAACCTATTATGTTCTATGAGTTACAAGTGAGTTGCAGCCATGCACAAAGCTACTCCAGGTCTATTTCTGAGTTTTCCCAATGACTCTGTGCCCAATGGATAGGACTAGGCTATTGGTTTGCATGTTTAGCAGGCAAACATCCCGCAGAGGTCGCCGGGAATGTTACCCGATTTTCACTTACGGGCTCAATTAGCTATGGGGGGGAAATCATGTTTTAATTCGGCACGTGGATTAAATGTGACTCCCACAAGGGTTGAGCCCAGCGTGCAGGTGTTCAGTTTTTTGGGTGGGTCTTCATCTTATGTTTTTGCCTTGTTTTCCCCCTTTCCGTTTTGTTGGCTCCTTTTCCTTTTTGTTCTGTCGGAGGCTGAGTCGGACCGAAACCAAACATTGGAACTTTTCAAAAAGTTCCAGTTTCCGTTGTTGTTCTGGTTCCAATTCCAATTCCGCACTTGTGTGCGTTTCGTTTTCTTTTTTGACCTTGCGTTTGACTGTGGGGTGGTTTTTCCCTTTGTTTCTTTCTTCTTGCCTTTTTTCCTCATTTTTGTTGTTGTGTTTTGGCGGACCCGAGATCGGGACTGAAACCGAACTTGGAACTTTTCCAGAAGTTCCAGTTCCTGTTTCTGTTGCGGTTCCGCCTCCGCCTCCACTGTGTTCCGCCCAGGATCGGTTTTCGTTCCGATCCTGTTTATGTTTTGACGTCCTTTGGTCTTTGTTTTTGTGTGCCTCGAGTTTTCTTTTCCTTAGGCACTTTCTTCGTTTTGTCGGACTCGGGATCGGAACTGAAACCGAACTTGGGACTTTTCCAAAAGTTTCAGGTCCGGATTTGGTTCCGATTCCGGTTCTGCCAGGCTTGTTTGTTTGTCTTGCCTTTGTTCTTTGTTCTTTTGCCGTGGGGTGTTTCCTCCCCTTCTTTTTCTTCCTTTTTCGTCCCTTTTTCGTCGTCTTTGTATGGTGTTGGAGGCAGGTTCGGGACGAAATCCGAACTTGAAACTTTGGAAAAGTTTCAGGTCCGTATTTGGTTCCGGTTCCGGTTTCGCGACTATTTAGTTTTGCCCCCGTTCCAACTCCGGTCCCGTTTTGGTTCTCATCCCGACTTTGACTCTCTGGAGGGTTCAAGCTCGGGAAACACTAAAGAGCTCGCAATGATGTCTTGCCGAAATGAAGGGAGCTCGGGGAGAGTGGAGGATTTTGCTATGAAGTCTCACCAATAGGGTGGTGTCTTGCCGATAGCGATTGATCTGTTATAGGCTTCGGTGAGACCTCTGGCCGACATCGATTGTCTTGCCGATGGCTTTTTGTGATATCGATATAACTCTGGCCGCGCGCTGTGATGTCTTGTCGACCGTCGTATGTCTCGCCGATAGTTGTTGAAGGGCATGATCACATCGAGGAGACACGGTTAGTGTCTCACCGACATGCAATTCTAATGGAGCGACCTTTGACCGTATGGGAATCTACGTGGCACGAATTCAACCAATCAGGAGAAGCTAAAGGCGGTCATGTGTAGTGTTGTGACCTTTTCACACATCGCCCCATTCAAGATGGGGACCCCTAATTTTTGCTCCATTCTGGTCTTTTGGCTTTGGTTTCTCTCTCTCTCTCTCTCTCTCTCTGTCTCTTTTCCATGGTCTTCCTTCTAGGGGGTGTGCCTGTCATTGAGTTTAAACGTGAAATTTGGCCAAGTCTTAGAATTAGGGTTTTGAACTTTCCAACCAATTTGTGGTCAAATGGGGTGAATAAATTGAAATCTGAGGCTAACATTGGTGTCAGTATGTTTCCAATAGGTTTTCACTGAAATTTCATCAAATTCTGAGTACTTACTATTTTTAGTAAGTGTGCAATTACAGGCAATCTTTCAGCATTTTTGAGAATCCGACAGTCACGTTGATCCAGAGAGGCTACTCTCTGGAAAAATTTGAGCTAAAATGGACGACTTTCTATTTTTAGCAGTCCAGCTTCCGAAGCAGATTTCAAGGCTTAGACGAAGAATTTTTCAACGCATGTCTACATATTCCTTCTGGGTTTTCGAAGACCTTCGCGACAATATAACATGCAAAATGAGATGACAACTTTCAGAGTTCAGCCTTCCGAGGCTATTTTTAGGGTTTGCATGTCAAGGTTTTCATTGCATGTCTGCATATTCCTTATGGGTTTTTCGAGCGCTTCGCAATGATGTGACATGCAAACGGAGATGGTCACTCATTTCAGACTTACTATTTTTAGCGGGTGCATCCCGGCAGCCGCCTCCCAGCACTTCAGAATCACAAGCTGATCGCAATGCAATAGAAACGAGAACAAACGGACATCATTTGATATGCATGCAGAACAAATTAGGGTTTCCAACTTCGGGGCCTGAAAAGAAGGGTAAAAAGTCAGAATTTTCGAAAACCGGTGTAAACCACCGTGATCAGCATCCTTCAAGCTATCTGCTGGTAAAATTTGAAGACAAACGGAGCACTAACTATTTATAGTAAGTCATTTTGGAAACAGGCTAAAAATAGCAAATCAGTTGCATGCGCAGATGTCAGCAGGCAGGTCACGTGGTGAGGAGCGCATCATTTGAATTTCAAATCAAACGGAGTTGTGAAGGTATCAGAAGCAGGAAGTTACTATAAATAGCAAATCCCCTTCAGAAATGGACTAAAAATAGCAGGCCAACCCGAAATAGCAATGTCAACAGGTTGATGAAGTCATGAGGAAACAATGTTTAAAATTTCAAAATGATCTGAGCTTTTGAAGTGTGAAAATCAAGGGACTTACTATTTATAGTAAGGCATTGAGGAACTGGCAAAGACGAAGAAAAAGTGACTAAGTCTGGAACTTCATCCTGCACCACCTTCCAAATTCGCCCATCTTCAGCTGAGTTAGGAAAATGGCTAAGTGTTCAAATATCCTCCTGCCTTGGTGAAATGCGCCCTCTTTACAGGCATGAAATGAAAATTTTTCTAAGTGTTGAGTCTCGTCCTGCTCATGCCTTGAAATGCGCCCAAAGGAGAATGGAGAAAGTTTGAAAGAAAATTCTAAGGCATAGCTAAATCTTCCTGCCACCTCCAAATGCGCCCAACAAGTATTCAAGGTGTTTGAAAAAGTTTCTAACATGTTTCATCCTCCTCACATGGCAAAATGCGCCCACTTCTCAAGAAAGTCAAGGAAAGTCAAAGATGTTAATCCTCTTGCCTATCCAAAATGCGCCCACCTTGAGAGTTGAGTGTTAAAAATATTCTAAGGCAAAAAGATATCCTCCTCACCCATCAAAATGCGCCCATGCAAGAATAAGCTAGAAAAGGTCAAGGGAAAGTCAAAGATGTTCATCCACCTTACATGCCTAAATGCGCCCAAGTAAGGCTACATGAGGACAAAAGAAGGAAGCCCAAAGGTCACTAAGGCGTTGGAAGTTTCATCCCTTACATCTTGTCATATGCGCCCAAGGTTAGAAAGTCAAAATGTCAACAAAGTTTTATCCTTCATCAAGTAGCAAATGCGCCCAAGCTCAACAAGGAGTTAACAAGAAAGTCAAAGGGTCAAAGGTTTCATCCACCTCACATAGTAAAATGCGCCCACCTTCAAGCATAACATGCATGAAATTTTCTAAGTATGAAATTCATCCTCCTAGAGGCATCAAATGCACCCAAAAGAGGGCATGTGGAGACAAAAATGGAGAAGCTTAAGAGTCACAAGTCAAGGCGTTCAAAAGATTCCTCCTTCTACACAAGCAAAATGCGCCCATTCTCTTGCCTATGTGATATGCGCCATGTAAAGGGGTGAGTGTGGAGTGAAAAGTGGTAAATAAAGAGTGAGCATGCTAGGAAATAATAGAGAATGTTGCCTAAGGCGTTGGAAGCCAAGTCCACCTCAGCAAGTGAATTGCGCCTTAGATGCAAGGTGGTGAAATTAATATGATAGGCGTGGAATAAGATATTCTCTTCTAAGTGTGAGGTGCGCCTAAGGTGAAGATGGGAAATATGCTAGGCGTTGGTTTTAAAAATGTTCTCCATGACATACAAGTGTGATCAAGGCATTAAAATTTTCCAAGTGAATTGATGAAAATTATTCTCACCACAGGAAGATGATTGAAGTTGAAATAAAATTTTCTAAGGAAAATGCGAAGAAAATGTGTTTTCAAGGTAAAATCCTCCAGACAATGAATTTGAAAGGAACTGCCTAGGTGAATTTGCTCAAATTCTTTGTGAAGATGATCTTCCTGAGCCGGAGATGAATGAAATCAAAGTTGTCAGAGCTCCAGCAGGTGAAGTGAATTCCTTGAGGAAGATGCAATTGAAGTTAACACCTTCAAAAGATGATCTTAAAGTACATCTTTTAAATGCGCCCTTGAGGAGGTTGAATTTGGCTAAGGCATGAAGAATTTGAACATGAAGTTGGCTAGCGATGGCGATGAACTCTTGGAAGTTAGAGCGTGAAAATTAGGTGAGTAAAGTGAATTTATATTGTGAAGTGTTCTAATGCTCTTCTCCTTGCTTGTTTTGCAGGAGAAACGTCGAGACCAAACGATGATGACTTAAAGTGATGAAGAAAATACTCCGAGACTACATTTCAAACTCGAACGAAGAGAAGTTGCGAAAAATGGCTAAGTGTTGAGACTTAGTATAACTCAAGTGACAAAGAATGGAAGCTCGAGCGAAGTTGAAGAACAACGTCAAGAAGAAAATCAAGAGCAGTGTGAACATGTTTCAAAGATGGAATCTTCTAGAAGGATGATGGACATTATGGCTCATTTATTACCCCACTCCTCTTGGTGGCAGTTTTTAGGGTGAATCTTGTTTAGGGCTGAGGTGGCACAATCTGGGCCATCCAGCCGATTGTAATCTGAGCCGTCCATTGGACTTGGCCAGCTATATAAAGGGGGAGTCCCCCTCATTTGTATCTCATTAGAAGTAGAGGTAGAGCTTAAAGATCAAACTAGAGAATAGAGCAGAGGCATTTTAGTTGTAATATCTTAGCATAGTGTAGTTTGAAGAAGAAGGAAAGTTTTCCTTTGAAAAATTTGTAAGAGATTGTTGTGAAAAACTATTGTAATAAAATATCTTTCATTGAATGGTGAATTCGTCTTTGTTATAAGTAGCTAGCAAGATTTCTTCATCCCTTCAACTTCAAGTAGCATAAAGTAGTGTAGTTTTCAGTTCATGCAAGTAGTTTACTTTGGATTTGTGGTGTTTGATCGACGTAGCTTCTCTTTATCCATACCACTAGCGACTCACTGATGGTGAGTTTGCCTTGCGTGGTCAACTGGACATCATTTCAAACTTAACTTCGATTGTGATTCGTATGCTTGTATGCATCGTTGTGATGGTACATGTATGTTGAATTATAATTTGAATATTCTTCGTTACTCCCCTGAAGATTGCACCGATTTTGCTGAAGCTGTCCGATGCGAGGCTAGGTGAAATCCGGTTGAAGTCTGCTGAAGTCGAGCTCCACATATCTTGCATTTAGAATAGAACGTAAACTTCTTAGGCCCTACACTCATTTTAAATTCGGTTCATTTCTGGTTAGAATTAGGAAACTTGTGATCACTTGCCAAATCATTCAAATTACATGAAAGCCCTTAGTTCGCTGTCTGCTGTCAACTGTCGAACAATTGTGTAAGTCCCCTTGAAATACCAGCAAAAAATCACATCAAGCCAACTCAGACTATTCGCATTAAAGGAACCTTGGAGTTAAATGTATGATCTATCTCGCAATCTTAGCATGTAGGAAACTTTGTTCAAGAGAGGATAGAGTAGTCGTTGGCGACTTTATTCTGTGTTGGTGTAGTCGCAAAAACCACATCAACAGGTAGTTTGACTGATTGACTCCCCCTGTAAAGAATGATCGACAAAATGTGCGCGACATGGATCGGCTCGGTGAAGCAATGGCATGTAAATCTAACAGGGTAAATCTGATGCTGCTTCTCGAAGGGGGTCAACTTGCTGAAAGATCTGGAGCAAGAAGAAAGCTGAAGAAGAAGAAACTGTGAGTCACAATAACAGTTGGGACGTCCGCTGGCAAAAGTGGGTCGACATTAATGACCATGCCGCAGAGCATTCAAAGCGGCTCTGACGAAGTCTCGAGGCTGGACACGAGGGCTATGAGTTAATGCGGTCATTGTAAAATATCTGAAGGCCATGCCTAGGAGCGAGCTTTCACCGACATGAGCAGGGTATGCACATTTAATGCCTCATTAACTTCATTCCAAAACATTTTCTAGGGCCGACGTGTCGAGGCGCCGACTCATTTTTTGCAAACCCTAGGGCAGGGGGCCGACACTCTTTGGTATATATGGCATTTTTTCCTTTTTTGTAAAGCAGTTCTTGGTTAGGAGATTGCTGAAAAGAGCATTATTCAGCCTTTGTAACTCATTTTCATGAATACTACAGATCTGTAACATAGAGACTCCTTATTTTCTCAAATAGAAAGTCATTTCCTTCACAGATTTTCTTTGTTGTTTTAGTGACTGGTTGTGAGTTGCATGATAAAATTCTGTGTAATTCTTCATTTTATCAGATTCCTTCAGTACTGGATGCAAAGAATATTATGTCATAGTGCAGGTTTATGTTAGTGATCTCTTTCTATTCCGTTTATATCTATGAAAACATCTTTGTTTTCCTTGTGTTAGGCATTAGAACAGTCAGAACCTTACATAGACCCGTTTTTATAAACATAAATCTCTGTATTGTGAGATTGTTTAGCTCTATTGAGATTTTCTGTGAGTTTTCTGCAGTATTGTCATATTTTTACCTTTGGTGTATCACCTATTAGTGATAGATTTTAAATTCAAGTATATCCTTCTTACTCTTTTCCTTATCATTCTTTAGTATTCTCAAGATATCTTAAGGGGAACCAGCGCGTAATCTGGAGGTCCACTTCATTCCCAGGTCACCCACAACCTCGAAGTGTTCCCATGTGTCAATAGGTTGCTATAGTTGATAGCTTAGCAAGGGTGCAAACTTTATTTGATAACAATTCTATCATTTTGTAAGGCTGAACAGTAGTACTGTCAGCTACTTCCATTTCTTGCTAAGTTTCGTTATAATTCCCATGGCTGTGGAAGAGACTGGCCTTTGCTCAGTCTTCATTGTACTGTATTTGGATCCTCAGCACCATATGTTAGCACCTCACCCATCTCGGACCTTGAGTGCACATTCTTGGTGTTGAGTTACTTTCAACATTGCATCATTCTCAATAGATTCTCCGCCATATGGTAGCGGCTTACCCACCTTGGGTTTGGAGTGCACATGCTTGGTGTTGAGTTTACTTTTCAGCATTGCATCATTTTCAGTTGTTCCTCCGCCATATGGTAGCGCCATACCCACCTTGGGTTTGGAGAGCACATACTTGGTGTTGAGCTTTCCTTTAGCATTGTAATTCCTTCAATTGCTTCTAACGACCCTTGGCGCCATATGTCAACACCAATCACATCTTGAGTTGTGTGTGCATTCTTGGCATAGAGTTACTTTCCAGCACAGTTTAGTTTTGGGCTAACCTTAACGGGTGACTATTGTGATTGAGCTTCTTGAACATTGCAAAAACAAAACAAAAAAATTAGTTCGGCTCATTACAGACCTACAAGGTGACAACTGGGCACAAGTCCTTTTAGTTGATGTACACTTAGGAAGTTGTAATGTCCCCAAAAAATTGGACAAAATGACTCAATTATTTAATATTCCCTAACGCTTAAATTATTTACAAAAACGGGATATTAAATAATTGATAAAGCAAGTTATTAAGTGACTTAGTAAAATATTTAAAATATGACCTTGTAAAGAGTCACTTATATTTTGAAGGGTGATAAATTATAAAGTGTCTTATGAAATTTTTTAAAAGGCTACTTTACCAAAAGTCACTTTATTTGGGGGGTGAAAATATAAAATGAAATGTCACTTTATATTATATGGTGTTAATAAATTGAAATGGATGAGAGTTTTCATCGGGCCTTTTGAGAGAATTACAAAAGAGAGAAAAGAAAACTCATTCGCACTTTTGAACTTTTTGGAAAATACACTCTTCTTCATGGCAAAACTCGAGCATCTGCTCTTAGGGTTTGGAGACCTTGCATGCTGGTTTCGGATGTGAAATAACATCCCTAGCTGGTAATATTTCAGAATTTTGAAGGAATTCACTCCTTGACTGGTACGCGGATTTGGTGACAACAAGATTATTCCAGTTTTCGTGGTTCTTTCTCTTGTGACTCTTGCTAGTCGTGGGGATTATTTTGGACGGATTCTGAGCAAAAGGAAGGCGTCTTTTTATGCATATCCCTGGGCATTTCATTCACAGGTTTGAGAAGATAAACAAGGACGCGAATATCAGTTTGGGCGAGTTAAATAAAAGAGACGTGATTGCAGAAGAAAGACACGGCTTCCTTACATCCGTGGAAGGTCGTGGCTGCCAGTTACGAGCATAAGGGAAGGCGTCTGGGGCGTTTTGCTCAGGGGAGTCAAGATTCTTGGCCTTGGAGCGAGTGAAGGGGGTGTCCAAGCAAAAACGCATCTGCTGGAGCTTGAAACGCAGCTGCTACAGGTTGAAACAACATCACTGCGACTTGCTGGGCGCCATTTGGAACTCAGACATTCTTCACCCGGCTGGGACGTCTCTTCTTTGGCCTCTTAGGATACCGTATACAGCGCTGGAGAATTTCCTGTGAGTGGTATTTCAATTTCTGAGTCTATATCATTGTCAAGTCTGGGTATTTTGTTAAAGGGGTCCACTGTAACAGATCTGAGTCGAATCTTTTCATTGCTTGATCTGTTATTTGTAATTTCCAGCTACTATAAAACCAGGAAGGTATTTTGTCTTGAACATCTGCACTGTGAGTTGTTGCTGTCATGTAATGTGAATCACTATTGTAACCAGTCATGGAGTTAATTGCATTGCATGTTTACTAGACAATGAGTAATGATGTCTCATACTCCCCAAGTCTGATTTTGCATGGTAAACATCTCACAACAGTTACAACCTTGTAGCAAGATATATGTAATGTCATAAACATGATAATAAAGTCTGAGTTTAGCTGCTGGTCACATGTTATGTGTCTATTAGCTGTGTGTGATTAATTGCATACATAACCTTCCCTCTTGTGTATTTAGAATACAATATATCTGGTATAGTGTCTTGTTGCATGAATAATCAGATACGTGTTGGGAAAGCCCTCAAAACATCTTGGCATCATCTATAAATCAAACGAATCAAGCTAAAAGCATTCCTAGTAGACCAATGCTGCAAGGGAAGCATAGACAGTAACATTGGTGGCAGAAACCCAGAAGTTAAGTACAAAAATTTAACAGGGCACACTGCAGTGGTAACAGGACATAGTTAACAGCAGCCTTAACAATTCACAACGAACTCCCTTCAAACCAAACCAAAGGAACATCTAAAACACTGCATTCTAACAGAGGGTTGTGAACAGAAAATTATATGAGACAAGGCAAATTCAGGCACAGGTATTTGAGGTAGAGAAATCAGAAAAAAAAATCAAGTCAGAATTAGTGAGGCACTTCACAGAAGTGGTGGTGCTAATAGAGTACATGGTGCCCAGCCTAAGGATAGCTATCGAGAACTGACTAGGCGACACAGAGAGTCTCAAGGAGCGATTGTACCAACTCAACAAACTAGACGAACGGAGAGTAATGGAACAATGGGCGATGAAAAGTAAAACCATGCAGAGGAGAAGGAAATTCTAGCACGACAAACATCTCCGACGAATGAATTTTTGGCCAGAGAAGTTGGTTCTAAAATATAATGGCCGTAACAAAATCAAGTCGAGGAAGTTCAAAGTTCAGTGGCTTGGGCCATTTAAAATCCGAGAAGTCTGCAACAATGGTTCGATAAGGTTAGAAAATTTGGACGGGTCATTGCTGCCAAAAGCCATTAATGGGTCAAAGTTGAAACTATAGTAGGAGAGGAAGGAGAAGAAAGATACAGTTGCCATCAACATGCTTGGCTACACCACCAAGGAGGATTGGCTCGTGGAGAAGGAGGAAGCCACCAAAGAGTAGTAGGATTGGGGCTTAGGTTGCAGCAGGTATGTCGCAAAGGAGGAGTGGGCCGCTTCAGGAAAAGACGGGATCATTGAAGAAAGATTGACAAATAAGAAAGTTGAAGGTATTGCAGTACCTCAGGTGCACAAGCATCTCATGAACGCAGTGTTCGAGACGCCCACCTTGTGGCGACGGATAGGGGGACACTGGAATTACCAGGTCCCATACGAAGGCATATGGAGGGGTATCTTTCCAAGGAACTAGATGAAGAAGCGCAAAGAGAGAAGGAAGAGAAAGTGGTGAAAGAACGAAGCAAGTGCCAACCAAGTGCCAATGACGAAGATGAAGAATGGTGGGATGATGAGCAATGGAGCGTGTACGCGGAGAAGATCGGACCGTGTCTGAAGACAGTTATAATGATGGAGGATACTTTTGTGACACACGTTGATGGATTTACGAAAGATGTACTCAAGTATATGAGAGAAAATCGGGGGAAGACACCAAGGGTAGAGAGGGTGGTGACAAAGGACGGGCTATGGAGAGTCATACCAAATCCAGCTGTGTCATGCCCCCAAAATTGTAAATGCTAAATATGAGATTTTGTCAAACAAATAACGAAATTGAATAAATATAATAAATAAATAAATATAAATAATGGCCATTTAAATACAATTATTATAATTATCAAGAATCAAGATAATATTATTATAAATATAAATTAAAGGTATTACTATAATTATAATTATAATTATAATTATCCTTCATAATATTAAATTAAAATCATATTATAAATATCATTGATAACATCAATATTACTTTGATAATATATGTTTATCAACATAAGCATTATGTAAGCCATTTTCTGATTATAATCATATTACTAAATGAATATAATAAAATAGTAAATAAAATAATAAAGTGAATATAATCTAAAATATTCATAATTACCAGTAACAATATTACAATTATAGTTGTTGATCATATTTAAATAATAACATAATTTGAAATATTGCAAACAAGACTCCCAATTCAGTGATCCCAATCCTCAAAGATAATTGATTACAAAATGAACAATAGTCAGCGATTAGTATCATAGTTGGAAAACTCGCAGAGAACTCGGCGAGTTTTTAAAAACTCACGAGTTTTTAAAAACTCACGAGTTTTTAAAAGTGTAACTCGCCAAATTGAAAAACTCGTTTTTTTTGAGTTTTTTCGAGTTTTTATGGCGAGTACTCGCCAAAAACTCGCAAGTCTGAGCCAAAAACTCGCGCGCGCAGGAATAAAGCACAAAACGTCTTTTATGTTCTTCATTTCATTTCAAAATCAATTGATACTTTGTGTGAGGAGCTGAAACCCCCCCCCCCAAGCAAGGAGATATCATTTCCAACGATTTTCCATCGAGGAGAGCGGATTCAAACGCCATTTTGTGTGGATTTTGAAGAGAAATTCGATTCAAAGGTAGGGTTTTTGTTTTTTTTTTTGTTTTTGATTAATCATTTTCTTTCATTGTTCTTGCAAAATACTCATTCCAAATTGAAAAAAAGACATGATAGAGCACAAAGAAACAATTTTTTTGCATTTAGAATCCAAAAAACAAAATTCATCACAATCTTTTGTTGATTTTTGCTGATTTTTTTCACTATTTTTTGAAAATTTCAGACCTAGGTTCATTTTTTGTGTAGAATGATAAGATTAGTTAATAATGTTAATTGATAATTCATTTAAGCACATTTGTATCAATTTAAATGAAATTTAGCTCTAGATTTTTTAAGTTTTAATGATTTTAGGTTGTTTTTAAAATTTTTTTATATTAAAAAACTAATATGTTGTGCTTATTTTTTGAATGTGTAGATTGATCATTGATCAGTGAATACACATTACACACTATAATGGCTTCTGGCTCTGGTTCAGGCTCAGCATCAGGTTCCGCCCCCACCCCATCAACTTCCACCCCTCACACAGCATCATCATGGGTTCCAGGCACTCGTCCTGCAGGGGCTAGAGACCCTACATGGAAATATGGTGTCAGAGGGCCAGTGCCTGGAACAGCTGTTTGTGGTGAATGCAAAAAAACATATCATGGAGGCATAAATCACCTCAAATACCATCTAGCAGGCATTCCTCAACGTGATGTCAAGGTTTGTGAGAAGCCCAAAGAAGAGATTAGAAGAGAGATGCTTGCCCTACTTTCACTTGCTGAGGAAAAAAAAATGCAAAAGGAGGGCTAAAAAAGCCATAGCAGCAGCCATAGCCAGTGGACATGCGCATGCCCATGGGACTCAGGAGCACGAGGCCGAGCACATGGAGATAGAATCAAATGAGGATGCAGAGCCAGATATTGTTGGCATTGTGGGCTCTCTTCGTGGTCCACGGATTCGCACTCATGGCACAACCACCACAGCCACAGCCACACCATCCTCTAGGCCCCCCTTGTCCTCTAGTTCGACTAGAGTGCCAATGCCACCACCACCTTCATCTTCACGCAACCCACAGAGTTTTTTTGTGCCAAGAAACACACCAGGAGCACAGGTATCATTGGAGGCTACAGGGTGGAACAAGGAGGTGCATGAACATGCTAGCATGGCATGTGCTGATTTTTGGTATTTCAATAACATACCATTCAATGTAGTGAGTAGTCCCTATTGGCACAATATGGTCACTTCATTGACAGTTGCGGGAAAAGGCTTCAAGCCACCTTCTCGCAAATATTTGAGTGGGAAGTAAGTGACAAATCAACTTAAATTTTATGTTCTTTCATTTAAAATTTAAATTAATTTATTATTTATGTTGAATTCAAGCTATTTTTTGTTTAAAACTTACAATTTTGTACTTATTTAATTATTTTACTTTGTACTTGTAGGTTGCTCACAAATGCAACCGAAAGGGCAATGCATGTGGTGGAAGAGCAAAAAAATAAATGGAAAAAATTTGGCTGCTCAATTCTTTCTGATGGGTGGACGGATGGGAGAAACCGCACCATCCTTAATTTTTTGGTTGCTTCCAAAGGTGAAGTTGTGTTTTGGAAGTCGGTGGATGCTTCCAACAAGATAAAAACTGCAGATACATTGTGTACGTTGTTGGAAGAAGTTGTGATGGAGGTGGGGATTGCTAATGTGGTGCAAGTCATCACAGATAATGCAGCAGCGTATGTGGCAGCTGGAAGGATGCTTGAGAGTAGACATCCATCACTCTTTTGGTCACCTTGTGCGGCTCATTGCCTTGACCTTCTTTTGGAGGACATAGGCAAACTTGTTTGGGTGGCACCGATTGTAGATGATGCAAGGAGCATCACAAAATATATCTACAATCACCCTTGGGTTCTTAGTTTGATGAGAGAGCATACGCAAGGGAAGGAGTTGGTGAGATCGGGTGCCACAAGGTTTGCAACAATTTTCCTAACGTTGCAAAGCATTTTGGATTCTTTGGGCTCTCTAAGACAAATGTTCGTGAGTCAAGCATGGAATGACTCTTCATATTCAAAGAAGGCCGAAGGAGATAGAATTTCTGCAATAGTCTTCGACCCCTTGTTTGCACAAAAAGCTACAGAGATCGTGAAGGTAACTTCCAAACTTTGATTTTAATTTTAATCTCAAGTTGAATATAAATATATATTTTTTAATTTAACTTTAAGCCTTTCATTATAAATTTCTAACTTTGATCTTTTTGTATTTTTAATCTAGGTGTCGGAGCCCTTGGTTAGAGTCCTCCGCTTGGTAGATGGGGATGAAAACCCAATGGGATACATTTATGAGGCCATGGATAGGGCCAAGGAGGCCATCAAAAGTTATTACAAGGGGGACAGCCTCAAATTTGATCCCATATGGGAGATTGTTGATAGGAGGTGGAACAATCAACTCCACCAACCCATCCATGCAGCAGGGTACTTCCTCAACCCTTCTTTTCTCTTCTCAGAGAGCTTCTCTGATCCTAATGGAGAGGTTATGGAGGGGCTCACAACATGCATTCAGAGGATGGAACCCGAGGTTGCAGTGAGAGACCTCATCGTCAAGGAGATGGATATATACAGGGAGGCAACTGGTAATCTCTTTTCTTCGGAGCTGGCTGTTAGAGGAAGAACCACTCTGCCACCAGGTATAAAATTCAGAGTCTTTAAATTTTAAGTTTATTTCACATGCATCTTAGAATTTGATAAAATGTGTTTTGACTTTTGACTTTTGAGTCTTTGACTTTGTTTTCTAACTCTTCAATTTTCTTTTTGTTTTTTGCAGATGTTTGGTGGAAAAATTGGGGTGGAAAAACCCCAAATCTACAAAAAATTGCCCTCCGCATTCTATGTCAGCCTTGTAGTGCATCCAATTGTGAGCGCAATTGGAGCTTGTTCGAGTCCATTCACACGAAAAAGAGGAACAAGTTAACACAAAAGCGCCTCAATGACTTGGTCTTTGTGCAATACAACCTTCGGTTGCGCATAAAGAGAGTTGAAGAAAAATCACAGGATCCTATTGACTTAGATGAGATAGATCCTTATAGTGATTGGACAGGGCGAGAGGAGCAGCCTCCATTGTTTAGTGCAGATGAAATCCTTGACTTTGAGAGAGAGGCAATGGAGGATGTGGGTGCATCAGGAGTTGGAGATGTAGGGTTGGATGAGATCCAGCCAGAGCCAGAGCCAGAGCCAGCAGCAGTAGCACCGCAGCCACCACCACTAGCACCACGCACACGTGGCAGGACTAGAGGACCCACCCCTTCTTCCCTAGCTGTTGCTAGACTAGGGAAGAGGAAAGCCTAGCATGTTGTATTTAGTTGTTGTTTAGTATTTGCTTCTAGTTCTAGTTTTACTGTTTTCATGTATCAGACTTTCAGGCTTTTAGCCATCGGGATTCCGCATGAGAATGCGATTTTGTAATTAATTTACATTAAAGTCAATCAAAATTAATAGAAAACACTTTTGTACTCATTTATGGATTCATTGGATTCATCTTGTCATTGAATTTTGCAAAAAAAATGTGTTTTTAATGAAAATTAAGCAATTTTTTCATTTCTCGAGTTTTTTGCCGTGTTTTTGGCGAGTTTTTAAAAACTCTCCAATTTTTCCCTTGGCGAGTTTTTTGTTGGGGCAAGTTTTCCAACTATGATTAGTATAAAGGCATCGGTCAAAGATGCTTCCCACCGCTTAAGTCAAGACTCTCTAAAGACAATGATTGACAAAGGGGTGCGACTCCTCCAAATAGGCATCAGGGAAGTGATTAGGGAGTCACATCCCTACAGTAGATATTTAGGATGGCCTCCTCAAGACAAGAGGGATATATCGTGGTTGAAGGGAATAAGAAAAAAAGGATATATTCTGATAGGAAGTATATTCTCTGAAATCTGATCAAACACAAAGCAGCAAATGAAGGTAAGTGTTATCATATGTTTGAATAAAAGTTGATAACTATATATGTATTTAGAAAATAAGAATTGTTACATACAATTATGGATTTAGGTGTTGATGACTATTAAATATATTATTAATTTAAATGACAATTGATGCTTTATAAATATATTTAAATATATTATGATTTACAAATATATTTAAATATATTGTGATAGATAAATATACTAAGAAATTAAATGACATGTTAATAATTGATAAGTATATATTTAGATATATATATATATATTGTGATTCATAAACACATCATAGATGATTGACAAATACAATATATACATAATAATACATATATATATATTATTTTCGATTATGCAATAATGATGCTTGCAAAAATTATTAAGCATTATAAATAATAATGACTCTGTAATATAAACATGAATAGATTGTATATATATATATTTATGCATGTATTTATCCTATAACCAACCAAATGTGAGGTTGAAGGATGCAAGTCAGGAGGATGTTGTTTACAGGCCTCCCATGCTAAGTACGCCACTCTGAGTGTGGAATAGTCTTGGTCAGACATTCCTGCCGCTTGGGGCCAAGAGGTGGATAGTCTTGGTCAGACACTTGTGCTCTTGGGCTTAGATGGAGTTTACAAGGACCCCCCATGCTAAGTATGCCACTCCGAGGGTGGAATAGTCTTGGTTGAACGTTCTTGCTGCATGGGGCCAAGAGGTGGGTAGTCTTGGTCGAACGCTCGTGCTCTTGGGCTTAGATGGGTTGAGTAGTTTACAAGCAATCCTTTCAAGGCTATCCTATCAAGCCAAACTATGATTGATTGTTAGGATGGATTCAAGGAGTCCCAATCATAAGGAGGATGGACAAGACAACATGGATAGGAAAAGAAGATACAAGTGTATCCACTAGGCACACCACTTTGAGGGTGGAATAGTCTTGGTCAAACGTTCTTGCCACTTGGGGCCAAGAGGTGGGTAGTCTTGGTTGGACACTCGTGTTCTTCAGCTTAGATGGATTGCATCGAGTGGACTTATCTTGTTTCTCATCCAAGTCCTTGTATGAATAAAACTTCCACTATGCATTATGGATATTGGTAGTCTAGATAGTCTAGAAATAGTGATGTTTATTATGTGTGATCATATGAAACATATTTCCAATATTATCTAACAAGATTGCAGGACCTAAACCAAGACTTATCTTGTTTGAAGCATTTGAGTGGTAAGTTATAATCCTAACTACATTAAGCTTGTGATTCTAGGGAAATATTTAGGGTTATCCCAAAAGGGGACATTACAAGTTGGGCCACCGACAGTGGACGGTAAGGACATGACATGGTACCAGTAGTATGGCGGGAAATATGTTGATGGCAGTTTCAATGGCATAGGTCCCACTCCACTAGTAGACAAGTGGTTCGATGTAAAATTCATGGGAATGTGTTGTGAGGAAGAGTGTTATAAAAGGCCTTCGTACACTTGTAAATGGCACTACGCCTTGGAGTTGAAGGTTCAAAAAGGCGAGGATAGTAGAGGCGTGAGAAGAAAAAACAACTAGGAGGGCAGAGATAATAGAAAAAAGCAAAAAATTGTGAAAGAAAAAGAGATGAGCAGGAGAGAGAAAAAGGAGACGAAGGAGAGAGAAAAAGAAGACGGAGAGGAGAGAGAAAAAGGAGATGAAGGAGAGAGAAAAATGAGTCAGAGGAGAGAGGAAAAGGAGACAGAAGAGAGAAAAAGATGATGAAGAGAAAAAAAGAGACGAAGAAAGAGAAAAGAAAGACAAGGAGAGAGAAAAAGGAGACGAAGGAGAGAGAAAAAGAAGACGGAGAGGAGAGAGAAAAAGGAGATGAAGGAGAGAGAAAAATGAGTCAGAGGAGAGAGGAAAAGGAGACAAAAGAGAGAAAAAGATGATGAAGAGAGAAAAAAGAGACGAAGAAAGAGAAAAGAAAGACAAGGAGAGAGAAAAAGGAGAGGGAGAAAAAAAAAATTAGAGGAGATGGAGACTAAAAATTCAAAGTGAAGAAAATAAAAATAAAAGACATCCTTAGAATAAAGGCCATACGGACCATTACAAAAACCAAGATTACACGCCAAAGGGGAAAGTCCGTACGAGTGGGAAAAGGCTTAAGCGCACATGCCAAAATTACAAATAGGGCTGTACGACTTGGGGAGAGTATAAAAGTTGTACGAGTGTTTAAAATCACAAAAACCGTACGAGTATAAAGTGGAAGGTCTGTACGGGGCATTTAGGAATCCGTATGAGACAAGAAAAAGGCAATCACACGAGTTTTAAAAATCAAAGGAAGCATACAAGGGCAGAACAAAAAGTCCGTACAAACCACCCAAAAGTCCGTACGAGGGAAGGAACAAAAGGGTGCATTCAAACAAATTACAAAGGCTGTACGAGTTGGTGGAGCAAGAAAGACTGTATGAATTGGTGAAGCAAAAAATGTTGTATGAAGATTCAAGATAAAAAAGTTTGTACGAGTGCAAGTTGAGAGATCTGTATGGAATCATCTGTCATCTATACAAGCTAGCGAATCAAAGGCCATACAAAGAAAACCAAAGGCCATACAAAGCAAACCAAAGGCCGTACAAAGCAAAGAAAAGGCCGTACTAAGTTTTAAATTGAAGAATGCTATACAAAATTTTAATTTGGAGAAGGTTGTAGTTCAAAATTCCATACGCTTTAGAGGAATAAGGGAAGACAGTTATTCTAACCACCAACAATCAACATTTAAAACAAACATTTCAATTCTGGAGGGTAAGTGTTGTGAGCCCGAGGCACATTGGTGTTATCACGAGAATAAATATCATCAAGAAAGGAAGATGGCAACCAACACCAGCAAAAGCAAGAAGCTGCAAATCACTCGACCAAAAATTGTAGGAAACCCAACCGTGGCGAGAGGAAGCGATGACGCAGTCACAACTGAGACAATCACATGGGAGAGTCTTAACGACACAAAGTGTCACTTGTGGTGGCTTTCAACGCTAGACTCACATATACTCAGAAAGGCCTTGGAAAGTGCACAAGTAGACAAGGTACTGCAACTACCATTTTTTAATACCAGATACTTTGAGCCCTATTTGTGCTAGTTGATAACCGACTATGATAGGCACGACCATAGATCAATAATCAAGTATAGAGGTTATGAAGTCACGGTATGGTACCACGCCCTAGAGTTCACGAGGGTTTTTGGAATTCCCTCTCGAGGGCTGGCGCCTACAAAGCCGCCTAGAAAATTGACAAAGCAGAAGGAAGCCCTCGTAGCAAGAGTTTGTGGATCTAACTTGACATAGTAGGAGAGAGATAGCATTTGGGGTGTCGGTAAGAATAGGTTGTGAAAGAACTTCCTTGACAACGCTGAGTGGAAGTGTGTGCTCGAGTTGATTAAGAGTAGACTCATGGGTGCTAGCATGGCATCCGACATTATAGTCTGGATGATAACGTTGATGATTGGATTGGCTACTGGTGTTGTGTATAATTGGGCGAACATGCTTTCAGAGCGTATGAGGGACTTTGTGTCTTCAACACAAAGCCTTCTACATGATGTAGCATGTCATAGGGCTGCTGTTGGATGCAATTCATCGGCAAGCTCCCTCTAGTCACTAGGTTGGACTACAACCACTGGTGGAGATTGAAGATGGATGGCCCACCATATTCTATTGGACCAACCTTGGCATGCAAAACACAAGAGATGAGATGCAACAGTTAGTACCATCGACAAAGAGGAGATGGTAGATAGATAGTTCATGACTGAGGTCGAGTGAAGAGGAGCAGGACGAAGAGCAGAGTGGGGAGGGCGACACACTGAGCACAAAGGAGGCGGCTATTGATGTGTCGTCAGATGAGGATGATGAGAATAGAAGTTTTAGTGGCTCGAGAGGCTAGGGTGCACGAGGTGGAGGAGGCAGTCATTGCCGACCCACCAAATGTGCCCGAGCAGGTGATCCCTGTTACCTAATTTTCACCCGCAGGCTCAATCAGGCAGGATAATCATGTGATAGATCTTCGAGAGGCCAAATGGAACATTCGCAACAAGGGCAAAAATCCTATATCTGGTGCTAGGTCACAGGGAACTCAATTGGAGAGCCTGCCCTAGGAAAGTTCGGCATGAAAATCCTCTAAGGAGAAAGTCGCCAAGACCGTCATGATGTCTCGCCGACCAACAAGGGGCCTAGCTGAATGGAGGCATCATCGCCAACACGTCTTACCGATGGGGTATGGTCTCACTCAAAGGAGGCGGCGTCGACAAAGTAAGCGAGCTTCGTTGTAGGGTCTTGCCAAAGTCAAAAGGTCTCCCCGACTCTAAAGGCTCTCAACGCAGGAGTTTGAGTTCGCTAAGATGTCTCGGCGATAAAGAAAAGTCATGCCGACTGAAATAAACCCTCGCCAAAGCAAAGCGCCTTCGGCATAATGTCTCACTGACTGCTTTTGGTCTCGTCGATAGCAAAAGGAGCTCACAGTAGGATGGGGAATTCGCCATAAGGTCTCAGCAATGCCGAGGGTCCTGCCGACATGGGAAGGTCATGGCGACATAGGAGTCATCAGCAGAGGTCTCACCGACCGGCGGGGAGTCTCATCGAGGAATGGTCCGAGCTCGTCGAGAGATTGAGGCTTTTTCCATGAGGTCCTAGCGAATTTTTGAAGTCTTTCCGAACTGGATTGACTTCGGTATAATGTTGTGTATTCGCTAAGAGGTCTCACCGACTAGCAGAAGGTCTCCCCAACATAAATGACATCTGTGTAGCGCCCGACCGTCGGAGTGATGTCTTACCGACATGGTGTGGTCTCAGCGATGGAAAGCGATATCGACATGACTAATGAAGCCACTATGACCTCTTGCCGATGAATGTTTCTCTTGCTGAAGCAAAACGAAATGAGCTCTCGCCGGAGCAAGGAGGCCTAGTTGAGAGTCTTGCCGACCCGATAGGGTCTCAACGAAAGACATGTGGAGCTCGGTGGAGTGGAGTGCGTTCGGGGTGACATCAATATACTTTCGCCGAGATAAGATGAGAAGAGTTCGCCATGTTGTCTAGCCGAATGCGATTGTCTTGGTGACCACAAAGGCAATATCGGTATGACTTTTGGGCTCGACAGGAGCTCTCATCGACGGTTTCAAGCTATTCCGATAACCACAGGAAGATTTAATCACATCGGGGAGACACGATTAGTGTCTCACCGACATGCAATTCTACAGGAGGAGCTTTTGATCGCCTGAAGAATGTGCGTGGAGTATACCCGACCAGTCAGAGAGATCTGAAAGCGAGCCGTGGCAGTCTGACCAGGATGAAGAACATCAACGGAATGAAAAGCAACGTGTATCTGTTCTGAGCTCAGGAGCATTCAAAGCGCTCGGCTGAAGAGGTTCAAGGAGGACACGAGGATCAGAAATGAATGCGGTAGCTGCGAAAGATCTGAAGGCTTCTCCGGGGAATGACTCTTCACCGACATGGACACGCAGGGTGCAGCATTAATTTCAATCAAAAGATCTAAGGAGAGATCTATCCCGAGGACTGATATTTTGTAAACCCTAAGGGGCCGACACATTTTGATATATAAGGCATTTTTGCCTTTTTTGTAAACAGTTGGGATTATACACTTTGAAGAGTTAGTGATTTTTATCAATCCTTTCTCAACTAATGTATGTTTTGTAACTCAACAAGAATCTGGAATAAAACACAGAGTTTACCTCGGAAGCCAGTGTTAATGTTTGTATTACTCTTAGTTCTGTATTTCTTTTAGATTATGTAAGTTCTCAATTATGTTTTTCTAAAATCTGTATTCATACCTTAAAGTTGTGAATTCATCTTTCCTTCTTAAGATATGTATGTAGAACAAGCCTTTTAAGAATAGTGCATAAGTCTAAAGGGGTCATGCTGAATAAGTAAAAATACTAACTATTAGCTTCTCAGTGTATGTTCATCTTGTTTTCTTTTCATGATTTATTATCAACTCGGTGTATCACCATAGTTTAGTTTCATTCATGTACTCCTTCTCCCTTTCCCTTTACTGAATCATTAGTTTAGGTGATACCCAAAGGAAGCCAGCCTTCTCCGAAGGTTCATTTTAATTTCTAGGTGATAACAGTTTTGGCACACCCGATGGGACAGAAATTAGATTGAACTGCTGGTTTAGTATGCAACCAACGAGTCCCAAACCCTATAGAAGTCATTTGGCATACTTGGCGACTCCATAAAGAGGAAGAACTCCAGAAATCAGCTCCTTCCACAATTTATGAGAACAGTTCAGACAAGGAGCAGCTTAGGTCCTTTCGAATATTTGACAGAAAGGCGAGGAATAACAATTATCTATTCTAGAAGAACTCAATCCACTCCTCCATCTGTGGGATCACACATTGCTGTCCCGTTTTTGGTTTCATCTAGAGTACCAGTAAACCCACCTCAGCCACCTCCAATGGCCGCACCAAGGAATCAACCCTTTGTTCCTTTTAATGGAGGGAGCCCCTTGAATTTGGCACAGCACAATAACATTCCAATGGCAGCTTTGAAGAGTTTGCCAACTTTCACGGGAGAAGATCAAACTACCCCAATTGAACACATGCGAGATGTGGCTTCGTTATGTGGAGTCCATCACATAACCCAAGAGGATGTTGCAGTGAGATTACTAGCTACTTCACTAAGGGGAAGAGCTGTGCAATGGTATAGGAGCCTACCAGTTAGTTCAATTGCAATATGGGACGAATTTGGAGACAAGTTGCATAAACAATTTCAAGACAGGTCTAATAACTTGTCTCTATTGGAACAATTGACTACAATTAAGAGGGCTCCACAAGAGCAGATGAATGATTTCAATTTTAGATTTCAAAGAACCTAGGATAGAATCCCTGCAGCGGTGAGGCCACCTCCAAAATATGCATTTATGTACTTTTTAAGGGCTCTTAATAGCGATATAGCTGTTATGATACAATCAATGGGAGGGGTTTCTCTATCAGATGCGTTTGAAATAGCAATTAGAGTTAAAAGCAGCCTAATACAAGCTGGTAAACTTGCTCCCAGGCCACCAATGCCTATATTTCCAGAGATTCATGCAAATATCCCTTTGCAAATACCACCTTTTGCACCTTTGCCACCTGTTCTAGTTGCTGTAACACAAGAAAATGTTGTTTCAGGTTCTCCAAATGAGTTACAGGAAATCAAAAGTCTATTGCAGTCTTTTGGTAACAAGCTTGTAAGCTTAGAGAAGCAGCAATCATATAGTAGGCCTTATCAGTAGCAGAATCCAGGTCAGCAACAAGCATATCAAGGTAGTAGACAGGCTTACCAGGGAAATTACCAGGGCCCAAGACAAAATGTGAACACAAGACCTTTTCAGGCCTATGCTCCAGCACCTGTTAGTACAGTCAAGGACCTGGTTCCTATTCAAAATAACTTAGCAACCAATTATGAGTGGTGCTACCCTTGCAACCAGCCCCACAATCAGGCCACCTGCTCAAATGGACTTATCAACCAAGCATTGATGGTACAAAATGCATCAATCTCACAACAGCATGCACTTAATGAACCATCTCCACAACACCAAGATCAGTTTGCAAATGATGCTACCCTACTCAACTGGCAAGGTGAAGAATTATGTGGATTGAATGTAGATAATTCCTCAGTCGTAGCTAACACTAGGGAAAATAAAAGAGATTTCGAGCTTGATCATGCAACTGATAGAGGAAAGGCAGCAACTGTGGAACCATCTACATCTCAAGCGACCCATGTTTTGCAAAGAGATCAACAACTCCCGATCAATGAGCAGCCACACTTGCAAGCTGATTACACTGGCATGAAGGTACATTATAAAGTAACCCCAGCTGTACCCTATAATATTCTTGATAGCATGAAAAAGATGAATGTTACAATGTCTATGTGGGACTCATTAGCTATCCCAGGTCAACAAGACATGTTACAGTCAACCTTGTCAAGTTTGAAAATGTCTGATAAAGTTGAGTCTCCAATAGGCCAAGTTAGAGTTGTGTTAACAAATAATCCTTAGGGAAATGATCAACAGTCTAGCAAAGAGACAGGAAAAGGAGTTAAGCCACCTCCATTTTACGTGTCAATGATCATAGGTGACATGTTAGTTCATAACTGTATGGTAGACAGTGGAGCTAGTAGCTCTATGATGCCAAAGCAGATTGCGGACAAGCTTGGGCTAAAGTATCAGCCTTTAGAGAAAGGAGTAATCCAATTGGATGGTACCTCTGTTAATACACTAGGCATCATTAAAGATTTGAGTCTTACCCTTCATGCTTGTCCTAATTTTTCAGTTCCCCAAGACATCTGTGTCATAGACCTTCCACCTTTCTTTTCCTTGTGCTTATCAAGAGACTTTACAGCCAAGATAGGTGGTTATGTGTCAACTGATTGGTCACATATGCTATTTAGAACAAGATATGGAACCAAGGTTACCATTAAATCTGAAAGGTTGGCTAAGGATCACATTGAGCCATATAACCCAAGTCCCATCAATGCTGCTCCTGTTGCTGCAGACACAAATTGTGTCATTTTCACTGACAGTGAGCTGGCTGCCGCTCAATAACTTCAAGCAGAAGCTGTTCCTGATGTGCTTCTACATGAATGGGCAGTTGAAAATGTGTTAGACAGTCCGGAAGACCTTATTCAAGATGCCGGTATGGGTAACTATGTCATACTTGAGCCTGACGCAGAGATTCCAAATCTTGAGAAGGATCCAAATCAGTTGCTGCAACAACAAGGTGGACTTTGGGAGATGTTCTTTGATGGTTCCAGGAGCAAGAATGGGGCAGGTCAAGGTGCAATGTTGATTTCTCCACAAGGCGATAAGTACTTCTCAGCCTTCCGTTTTGCTTTTGCATGTTCTAACAATAGTGCTGAGTATGAATGACTTATCCAAGGCCTTGAATGGGCAAGGAAAAGAGGAATTGACTGTTTGAGAGTCTATGGAGACAGTGAATTGATAGTCAATTAGGTCAGGGGTGTCAATGTTGCTAAAAATGACACACTAAAGTCTTATAGAAACAAAGTGTGGAATATGATTGAGGAATTTGCTGCCTTTAACTTAGTATCTATCCCAAGGGACCAGAACAAGCATATTGATAGGCTTGCAGCCATTGGAGCACAGTTTGATATCCCAGGTGATATTAAAAAGGATAAAATACAGTAGTATGTCAAGGTGGTTATCAGGCCGTCAATTCCTGATAACAACATTAACTGGTATGTATTTGAAAGTGATGAACAGATAGTGACCTTTCTGTTCCAAGAGGATCAATTTTCTGTAGTAAACTAGAAAAAAGTCACACAACAATATGATGATCAAGTCATATAGCTGAGGACAAATAAGCTTCCCAAAGGGCTGGTTACCTTAGAATCCATATTCAATTCTGATGATCAGTTTAAAAAGAATAAAGTCAGCATCCAAGTCAAAGAAGATCATTATGAAGAAGTGGAAATTTTTAAAGGTAAGCTCCTCAAATTAGGTAAAATTTGTTCAGCTGAAGATAAGAGAGCTTTCATTGTTTTATGCCAAGAATTTCATGATGTTTTTGCTTGGCAATATTTTGATTTAAGAGGGTTTGATCCTCATATTGCACAACATACAATTCAGTTAGAATGAAATATGCTAACCAATTTTTTTTTTAAGGAATTACACAACATAACCAGCAATAGTTAACTGGATTAGCGTTAGCTCCAAATAGAAAACCAAACTTGAAAGAACTACTCGACGTCAAGAATGTGCACTCAAGATCCCATTGAGGGCGAGGTGCTAACATATGACGGAGTGTTTAATTTGAAAACTAGAAATTGATAGGCGGATAACCAGCCATGAAGAGCATTTCCACACTACCACCAAACAGTGGGGGGAAAAGATTACAATTAAAACAATTCATCCGCTGCGGCGGGCATCCACAGAGTTGTGGGGATTCACCACTTGAAAGTGGGTACAATGATATAACAAATTTTTTCTCCGCACTGGCGGTAAACCTTCCAAGGGTAATTAATTAGAAACATAACAAGTAGTTGCAGCAATAATATTGGTTAGATTAGTACTACTAATCAAAACCTTACAATTCAAAAGATTGCAAAAACATGTATTACAATGATAGAGAAATGAGATAATAAGATAAGAATGAATTCCAATAATGTTCTTTGCTTTCCAATGACAGAAATATGATTAAAACAGAAAGCTTATAAATTTGATGTAAAATCCTGAGTTCTGGAATTTCTTATCAACAAACTGGAAATCAATAAAATATTCATAACTCACTCATTTCACCTCCAAATCGAACGAGACTGAATGCAATGGACTTTTGGAAGGTAGGCGACCAAGCTAGGATGAAGAAACAGCAACAAATCTCGTTCTTTAATTTTTGACACAATTCCCAATGCAAGCTGAAATGTACGGCCTTGAGAAGGGGCGATTTTTGCTTTAAAAATTGTAGACTTCAAATTAAAATCCCAAACTTGGAGGAAAGGGGTGCCCTTGTCAAACAATTGCAATGCAAAAGTACCCAGAATCAAATTAATTTTATTCCAAGAGCTGCTAACAGAATTCACTTTCAGCTGTAGAAGCATCAGCAACTTCAAAATCTAGAAAATTCATCAAAACTTCAACTATAAGCACAAATCTGCTAGTCTGGATGAGAAACAGCAAAGTCCAACTAGGTGTTGTATTTCAAACACGAAATTGGATAGTGGCTAGGAGGTAGCATCCTCGAAGCAAGAGTTCAAATGTCATTCCGATAGCATAACAGTATGATAACATGAATGGATGAAAATGCTAGAGCAAAATCCTTCATTAAATAAAAGCTCACAAACTCTCCAAATTCCTGAGAAGCAAACCAAAAGACACAGGAGACCTTTCAAATTCCCAAAAACAATCAACTTCTCAAAATGGCATCCAAATTGCTTAATAAGAATTTCACTTTATTTTAAAATTCTCTTTTATTAAAGTGGCGTCCACTTTTCCCAAGGCATAATGTTCTTGTCAAAAATTATTAAATCTCCTCATGAAGGCGTCACCCTTCAAAGTCCCCTTATTAAACACAACTTAAAGTTGTTCAACTAGGCCAAGGGGGTCAACTGCATAATATAACCTTGATGCCTTTATTCAACATAAAAATGCCTTAAGAGGACAAACATAAACTGCAAATAAATGCTCCAACTAGAAAAGAAGTACTGAAAGCTGACAAACTCCATACTGCTTAAAATAGAATTTACTATAAATAGTAAACTCTCAGAAAATGCCAAGGAACCTCAGAACTGGAAACCCTAATTTTACCTCACACACGCCTACAGGCTTCCGGAATAGGCTGATGAGTGTCAGAACAAATTACTGATGAGAAGGGGACATTACAGTCCGCCCTCCTCGAAATTGCTTGTCCTCAAGCAACTGAAAAGATGGATGCAACAAAATCTGTTGTCCTTCCCACGTGGCATTTTCAATAGGAAAATTCCTCCATCTAACCTAGTATTCTTTGATTGCCCTTCTCCTCAAAGAACGTTCTCTAGTATCAAGGATTTCTTCAGGAATCAACACCAACTGACCTTTCTCATCCAATGGAGGTAATTCTAAAGTAGCCACCACGTTGTGTCCAATTGCCTTCTTGAGGCGTGACACATGAAAGACATTATGTACTTTGCTTTCAGCTGGAAGCTCCAACTCATAAGCAACTTCACCAATCCTCTTGGTGATTTTGAAAGGACCATAAAAACGTGGCTTCAACTTTTCTGCACCGCTTTTCTTGAGGGAAGACTATCTATATGGCTAAAGCCTCAAGTAGACCATGTCCCCGACTTCAAAAGACCTCTCAACACGTTGTTGATCAGCGTATAACTTTTGCTGATTTTAAGCTTGTTGCAAATTTTCCTTGAGAGATTTCAAGATGTCTTGGCTCTGTTGTAACATATTCTGTGCTTGTGGAGCTCTACTATCACCAAACACTAAATCAACAAAATTAGTAGCTTCATAACCATAAAGAGCCATAAAAGGTGACATCTTAATTGACATGTGATAAGAAGAGTTATAACAATACTCTCCTAAATAAAGCCATTTAATCCAAGCTCTTTGCTGTCCTGAAACATAGTTTCTTAGGTAGCCCTCTAACCATTTGTTAACAATTTCTGATTGCCCATCTGTTTGTGGGTGATAACTAGTGCTTGGAGTAAGCACTGTCCCACTCAATCTGAAGATCTCTTGCCAAAAAACACTTAGGAACTTGCTGTCCCTATCACTGACAATAGTTTTAGGCAATCCATGCAAACGGAAGACCTCTCTGAAAAACAACTCAGCCACTTGAGCTGCTGTAAATGAAGTGGTAACAGCAAA
Source organism: Sequoia sempervirens (assembly GCA_007258455.2). Taxonomy (NCBI): domain Eukaryota; kingdom Viridiplantae; phylum Streptophyta; class Pinopsida; order Cupressales; family Cupressaceae; genus Sequoia; species Sequoia sempervirens. The sequence continues at coordinate 46,268 of VDFB02010586.1, forward strand.
GAAATGAGCAAATTTCGTTAGTCTATCAACCACAACAAAAATACAATCACGTCCTTGCACCTTGGGCAACCCCGTGATGAAATCCATGGCAATACTTTCCCATTTCTGATTCGGAATGGGCAAAGGCTGTAGTAGACCAGCTGGATAAGAGTGTTCATTTTTATTTCTTTGACAAATCGGACACTCTCTAATGTAGTTCAAGACTTCTTCTTTCAACCCTTTCCAAGTGAATCTTTCACGAATCTGCTTATAAGTCTTGAAAATCCCTTGATGACCAGCAAGGGGAACATCATGAAAAGATTGTAGAATCTTCTTTTTAAGCTTAGATTCTTGCACTAAAAAGATTATATCTTTGTAGTAAATTATCCCATCAACCAACTTATACCTTTCATCAACCATATGACCTTCTAGCAAGCTGGTTGCAAACTGATTTTTAACATAATCAGCAGCAATTAACTCCTTCCAATCTACTGATAACTCACAAAGTGACTGCAAATGAGGCCTTCTTGAAAGAGCATCAGCCACTATGTTATTTTTCCCTTTGACAAATTCAATGTCAAAGTCATATGCTTGGAGCTTACTTACCCACTTCTGCTGCCTTTCATTCAAATCCTTTTGGCGCATAAAATGTTTAAGACTATTGTGGTCAGTCTTAACAACAAATTTACTTCCCATCAAGTATTGACGGAATTTAGACAAAGCATGCATGATGGCAAGCATCTCTTTGTCATAAATGGAGTAAGTTTTTTCTACTCCTCTCAACTTCCGGCTCTCGAAGACAATAGGATGTTTGTCTTGCATTAGAACAGCTCCAACACCTTCACCTGAAGCATCACACTGTAATTCAAATGATTTTGTAAAATCCGGAAGTGCCAACACTGGACATGTACTCATGATTTGCTTGAACTTATCAAAAACTTCTTGTGCCTTCTTAGTCCAAAGAAAAGCTCCTTTCTTTGTAAGATCTGTGAGAGGTGCTGCTTGATGAGAATATCCCTTCACAAATCTTCTATAGAATCCACATAACCCTAAAAATCCTCTCAAATGAGAAATATTCTTTGGAGTTGGCCAATCAAGAATGGCTCTTATCTTTTCTAGATCAACTTTCACACCCTTTGAACTAATAATGTGGCCAAGATATAAGAGTTCTGTCATCCCGAACTCACACTTTGATTCTTTGGCGAACAAACATTCCGCCTCTAAAATACTAAGCACTTCTTCCAAATGCTTAAGGTGCTCTTCCCATGATTTACTGAATATGAGAATGTCGTCGCAGAAGATGAGCACAAACTTCCTCAACTGCTGTCTAAAAATCTTGTTCATACAAGATTGGAATGTAGCTGGAGCATTTGTCAAACCAAAAGGCATGACAAGAAATTCAAAATGCCCAAAATGGCATCTAAACGCTGTCTTCTCTATATCCGCCTCCCTCATTCTGATTTGATGATAGCCTGAACGAAGATCAATCTTCGAGAAGAACATGGCCCCATGGAACTCATCAATAAGCTCATCAATCCTAGGGATAGGATATCTATTCTTGATGGTCTTCTGATTTAATGCGCGGTAGTCAACACATACGCATTGTGCCATCTTTCTTTTTGACCAGCACCACTACAGAAGCAAAAGGACTCTTGCTTGGTCTAATGAAACCACTCTCCAAAAACTCCTTGATGGCTTTTTCAATCTCATCTTTCTGCTTCTTTGGATAGCGGTAAGGTGCAGTCATGACAGGTTTTACTCCCTCTTCTAACTCAATTACATGCTCAGAACCTCTTTCAGGAGGTCTTCCAAGAGGTAGGCTTCCAAAGACTTTGCTCTTCTTTGAAAGTAAGGCTTGAATATTAGGGTGATATTGCCTTTTCTCCTCCACTGGATCAGCTGGTGGAACCAAACATTCAGCAGCCCATTCAACCTGATCGTGACGGATCAGCCTTTCCATCCTCTTCAAAGACACAATTCGAGGGCCTCCATTTGACATCCCTCTTAGAACAACCTTCCTTCCATTAGACTGAAATTTAAGCTCCATGGTTTGCAAATTTAATGTGATCTCACCAAGAGATCGCAGCCATTGTATGCCCAACACAACATCAGTGTCTCCAATTCCCACCACATAAAAATCATCTTTAATCTCATGATTCCCTAATTGCATAGAGGTTAGGAATCTTCCTTGTGCAAGACATAGTAAAACCATCAGCAACCATTACCTTGAAACCATCAAATTCCTCAGTCTTCAAACCTTTTCTAGCAACTAATCCTTCATCAATAAAATTGTGAGTTGCTCCAGTATCAATTAGAGCAACTATCCTTTGTGAATTCACAACTCCATGAACCCGAAAGGATTCTTTTTTTTGAAAACTTGATAGTTGTGCAAAAGCACTACCATCTCCCACCTCATCGGGCTTCTCTTCTGGATCTTCTTCACCTTCACTACCTGCTGATTCGTATTGCTGATCGGACGAATCAGATTCTGATCCATAATTAGAATAGCCCTCCATTCGATTTGCTTTGCCTCTTCCATAGCAACGGTGACCCTTAACCCAAGGCTCATGGAAGTGTAGCAAACTCCATCTTTTCTAAGCTGTTCTTTGAGTTCTTCTGACAACCTTGGTGGAAACTTCTTGGGCAGATTTGAAGAATGTTTTTTATCTTTCTTATGGCTGAATGGTTTTGAATGAAACTTAGGCCTTGGGGTTGCCAACTCCATGCTCCTAGCTTTCTTGATAGCTTCATCTAACGTTGGTGGATCAAAAGCTTTGACCCAACCCTTCAAAGGCTCCATTAAACCTTCAGCAAAAAGAACCACAAGTCTTCTTTCAGTAATGTTAGGCACCATTACTGACAACCTCTGAAAATCAGCCACATAGTTTTCTAGAGATCCTTGTTGTTTTGATTGTGCCAATTCTCTGAATCTCAACTCAGGATCTTTGGTATCAAATCTCTCGATCAGCTTGTTAGTAAACTCATCATAGGTACGAATGAGGTTATGGCCAAGAGTGACCAAACCATGTGTCCACCATTCGTGAGCTATTCCATCCAAATGTAAAGTAGCAAACTTTATAGCACCTCCTTCTAGCATAGGTCTGAGAGAGAGATAATTATCAAGTTTCTGCACCCAAGATCTGGCTGTGCACTTATTACTACCATCAAAATGCTCCATAGTAATCTTTCCCAATGCTTGGTAAAAATCATTTCTAGGTGCCATAGGAGGACGGTGCTCATTCCTTCCTCCATTTCTCCGACTCCTTTGATTCATGAATTGATCAAAGGTCCAAGCATCTCTCAAATCGAGAGGTAAAGAAGCATACTCCATGTAAGCTTGACGTGCATCATCAGCAAAGGTTGGTGCAGCTTCAACAGGTTGCTGCTCTTCTATTGTCGTAAAGATAGGAAAAAGGGGTCTAGAGGATGACCCACTATGAATTGCAGCATGTTGACCCACAATTCTATCTCCTTTATTCACCTCAGGACTGCCATTATTAGATTTTCCATTAACTCCACTTCTTTCACCAGTTGGATTATTCTGGGGCTGAAGAACATTATGAGCTGCTTGCTGATCCAACTTGGACAATAGACGGGACATCATGTCTATCATCCCATCAAACTTCTTCTCAACTCTGTCCCTCTCTTCATTTGCTTGTCTGACACTGTCTAACATTATTTCAACTGTGTGTTCAACTTCTGCCACTGACTTATCTGAACCTTCCACTGTTTTACCAAGATCTCTTAAGACTCCTGAGAAAGTCTCTACCTCTGAAACAAACGGAAACTAATGCGGAGTTCTAGCCTGACTTCTGGTGTAGGGCATAGTGTCTCTTTCACTCATCAAGTAACCAACTGCAAACTGCCACAAGATGGCAGAGTCTTCTGCTCTGATACCACTGAAATATGCTAACCAATTTTTTTGAAGGAATTACACAACATAACCAGCAATAGTTAACTGGATTAGCGTTAGCTCCAAATAGAAAACCAAACTTGAAAGAACTACTCGACGTCAAGAATGTGCACTCAAGATCCCACTGAGGGCGAGGTGCTAACATATGACGGAGTGTTTAATTAGAAAACTAGAAATTGATAGGCGGATAACCAGCCATGAAGAGCATTTCCACACTACCACCAAATAGTGGGGGGAAAAGATTACAATTAAAACAATTCATCCGCTGCGGCGGGCATCCACAGAGTTGTGGGGATTCACCACTTGAAAGTGGGTACAATGATATAACAAATTCTTTCTCCGCACTGGCAGTAAACCTTCCAGGGGTAATTAATTAGAAACATAACAAGTAGTTGCAGCAATAATATTGGTTAGATTAGTACTACTAATCAAAACCTTACAATTCAAAAGACTGCAAAAACATGTATTACAATGATAGAGAAATGAGATAAGAAGATAAGAATGAATTCCAATAATGGTCTTTGCTTTCCAATGGCAGAAATATGATTAAAACAGAAAGCTTATAAATCTGATGTAAAATCCTAAGTTCTGGAATTTCTTATCAGCAAACTAGAAATCAATAAAATATTCATAACTCACTCATTTCACCTCCAAATCGAATGAGACTGAATGCAATGGACTTCTGGAAGGTAGGCGACCAAGCTAGGATGAAGAAACAGCAACAAATCTCGTTCTTTATTTTTTGACACAATTCCCAATGCAAGCTGAAAGGTAAGGCCTTGAGAAGGGGCAATTTTTGCTTTAAAAATTGTAGACTTCAAATTAAAATCCCAAACTTGGAGGAAAGGGGCGCCCTTGTCAAACAATTGCAATGCAAAAGTACCCAGAATCAAATTAATTTTATTCCAAGAGCTGCTAACAGAATTCACTTTCAGCTATAGAAGCATCAACAACTTCAAAATCTGGAAAATTCATCAAAACTTCAACTATAAGCACAAATCTGCTAGTCTGGATGAGAAGCAACAAAGTCCAACTAGGTGTTGTATTTCAAACATGAAATTGGATAGTGGCTAGGAGGTAGCATCCTCGAATCAAGAGTTCAAATGTCATTCCGACAGCATAACAGTATGATAACATGAATGGATGAAAATGCTGGAGCAAAATCCTTCATTAAATAAAATCTCACAAACTCTCCAAATTCCTGAGAAGCAAACCAAAAGACACAGAAGACCTTTCAAATTCCCAAAAACAATCACCTTCTCAAGATGGCGTCCAAATTGCTTAATAAGAATTTCACTTTATTTTAAAATTCTCTTTTATGAAAGTGGCGTCCACTTTTCCCAAGGCATAATGTTCTTGTCAAAAATTATTAAATCTCCTCATGAAGGCGTCACCCGTCAAAGTCCCCTTATTAAACACAACTTAAAGTTGTTCAACTAGGCCAAGGGGGTCAACTGCATAATATAACCTTGATGCCTTTATTCAACATAAAAATGCCTTAAGAGGACAAACATAAACTGCAAATAAATGCTCCAATTGGAAAAGAAGTACTGAAAGCTGACAAACTCCATATTGCTTAAAATAGAATTTCCTATAAATAGTAAACTCTCAGAAAATGCCAAGGAACCTCAGAACTGGAAACCCTAATTTTACCTCACACACGCCTACAGGCTTTCGGAATAGGCTGATGAGTGTCAGAACAGATTACTGATGAGAAGGGGACATTACATAGAACCTAGCGTCAAGCCTGTTAGACAGAAACAAAGGCCCTTGAATCCTAAGCTTGAGCCCTTAATGATTAAAGAGCTGACCAAATTAGTTGAGGGGAGTATCATCTTTCCTATTAAGCACACTTCATGGGTTTCTAACCTTGTTGCGGTTAGAAAAAAGAGCGGTGAGATAAGACTATGTGTAGATTTTAGAGATCTTAATAGAGCATCTCTGAAGGATCATTATCCCTTACCGTCTATGGAACAAATTCTCCAAGCTATTGCTGGTTCAGAAAGATTTTCTCTTCTGAATGGGTATTCTGGTTATAACCAAATTCTTGTCAAAGAGGAGGACCAGTATAAAACAACATTTACAACAAAATGGGGCACTATGGCCTACAAGAGAATGCCTTTCGGTTTATCTAACGCTGGTGCCACTTTTCAGCATGCCATGGATATGGCATTTCAGAGTTTAATCCAGAAAATTTTGTTGGTTTATTTAGATGATATAACCGTATATTCAAAAACTGCAGATGAACATTTGTCACATCTCAAGCAAGTTTTTCAGAAATGCAGGGAGTTTGGGATATCCCTCAATCCTACAAAAAGTATTTTTGCAGTTCATGAAGGTAGACTGTTAGGCCATGTAGTATCAAAGGATGGAGTTACCATTGATCCAGAAAGAGTCAAAGTTATACTTGAACTGCCATTACCTAATCACAAGAAATGATTGCAGAGCTTTTTAGGGAGAATCAACTTTCTAAGAAGATTTATTCCTAATGTTGCAAATTTGCTACAGCCTTTGACTGCCATGCTCAAAAAGAACGCATTTTTTAGTTGGACAAAAGAGGCAAAGCATAGTTTTGAAGAAATCAAGGAGGCTTTAGCATTTGCTCCGACATTGGTAAATCCAGATTTCTTCAAAGACTTCTTTTTGTATGCTTTTGGTAGCAGTAGTTCAATCTCTGCCATGCTGGTTAAGAAAAATAGTGATAACTTAGAACAGCTGAAATATTCCGAACCAATTTTTTCAATTTTTCAACTCGACAACAAGAATCCGTTAGGGTGAGTTAAATCAAATCAGCAGTTACAAATAACTCGTTGCCAAGAATGTGCACTCAATCTGAACAAGAGAGAGACTGTCATATGGCAAGAGGATCGTCAGTGCCTTAAAACAAAATGCAACTGAAGGTAACTCTAACCAAGAATGTGTCCAAGATAGACGAACATATGGTCAGAGGATCTCTACCACTACAAGTGCTGAAAGCAAACTCAACACCAAGTATGTGCTACCTGTTGTGACCTTTTCACACATCGCCCCATCTAAATGGGGACCCATAAATTTTTGCTCCGTTCTGGTCTTTTGGCTTTGCTTTTCGTCTTTTTCTCTCGTTCTGCTTCTGTTCCGCTTTCTGCTTTTCTGGGGACGCTCCCGTTAGCGAGCTTGAACGTAAGGTTCGACCAAGTCTGAAATTAGGGTTTCACGTTTTTAGGTCATATTGAGATCAGATTGAGTTGGTTTGTCAGCTTTTGAGCCTAGCAGAGTTATTACCATGTTTTCAGCAGGCAACCCCTGAATTTTCACTAAATTTTGCCATCTTTCTATTTTTAGTAAGTGTCAGTTTAGGGTTGATTTTCGTAAGGTTTTCACATTTGGATAACTTCATTGTATTCCGAGCACTTCAGATTCACTTTTGACAAATTTTGAGCAGAAACTGACAACCTGCTATTTTTAGCAGTTCCGCATTCGGAGGCAATTTTCAGGGCTTAAACGCAGAGTTTTTCAACGCATGTCCGGAGATTCCTTGTGGGTTTTTCGAGACCTTCGCAGTGATGTGGACATGCAAAGTATGATGATGACTTTCAGCATTCGGCCTTCGGAGGCCAATATCGAGGGTTTGCATGGGGCATTCAGCGCGTCGGCATTTCTTTTACGGGTTTTCAAGAGCTTAGCGATGTATCTAAATGGAACTGACCACTTTTCGGAAACTTACTATTTTTAGCCAGTGCGTGCATGTTGAAGATTTTTCTGGGTTTTTCTGGGTTTTTCAAGATTTTTCGGGCAGTATGAGATGCAAGATCATCCGGCAGCCGGTTGATCACTTTTCGCTCGCTAGCGGGCCAGTGCCTATTCAGCTCCTCAGATGCAGGAGGCATCGTGCAACTGGGAAACAGCGCAAAGGGCTCATCCGGAGCATGCAAAATTAGGGTTTCGAGGCTTCAGCGCTAAAAATGAGGAGTCAAAGGTCAGAATGTTCAAAGCTGAAGTACCCACATGATCAGCATCCTTTCGAGAGTCTGCTGGCAAAATTTGAAGGCAATCGGAGAACTTGCTATTTTTAGTAAGATATTCTCGGCGGGGCTATAAATAGAAAGTTGATCTCGGCGTCAGCATACATAGGCAAGTTCACTACCGAAGGGCACACCAAATTCATTTCAAAGCAAGCGGAGCAAGGAGAAACCAACACTTACTATAAATAGTAAGTCACCTCAGCAGCAGCTATAATTGGCAGGTCAGCACCAAATCTCAGCAAGCACAAGTCAAGCATGTGATGAAAAGTCTGTGGCGCGAATTTCAAAGCAAACAGAGTTACAGAGAATCAAGAATCTGATAAGTGCTATTTTTAGCAGGTTAATTAGGGTTTCCTAAAATCAAGGGCGGAACCCGACAGTCACGCAGGATCAGCATCCGACGGCAATCACCATGTTTCGGGCATTCAATACGCAAAGTCTGAAGACTTTCTGAGCAGTTTCTATTTTTAGCAGGCTGCTAAAAATAGCAGGTACAAACAGACATCAGGCGCTAATAGAACAAGTTAGTCAAAGTTCAGAACAGGGTAAAAATTGAGCTTTCAGGAGTCAGAATTCAGTCAACGGCGCGAAATTTCAGGAACTTTCTAAAAATAGAAAGTCACGGTGAATTAGAGTTGACCACAGAAAGTCAACTCAAATCTGGCAACAGGCGTAAAATTGTGCTAAAATGGAACCTCAAGGGTGGATTTGCGCCTGACTTTGAGAAGGAGAGGCTAGGGACTGGAAATTTGACTAAGGCAAGTAAATTGAAACTCCAGAGTGCCAAATGCGCCTAGGGTCTATGAGGGTGATAAAACATGAAAATTTCACTAAATCTGGAAAAGTGAACGTAGCCATGGCCAAATGCGCCCCTCTTTGAAGATTTTAGAATTTTTGCCCAAGTGTCAAAAACTTGACGGAGACCCTGCCAAATGCGCCCAAGGTCATGAAGATGTTATAACATGAAAATTTTTCTAAGGCATTTCAAAATTGAACGTAGCCATGGTCATATGCGCCCATGACACAAAATGGAAGTTGACTATCTCAAATGCGCCCCCCTAGTCAAAATTGGATGTTGAATATGTGGAATGCGCCCCAAAAGACAAAATTAAAAGCTCACCCTATCATGTGCGCCTAGCCTGGAGGAAGACGTGGATAAAATTCTAAGTATCAGGACTTAAAGTAAAGGAGGTAAAATGCGCCTTGAAGAGATGACAAAGCTAAGCAGAGACCCTCCCAAATGCGCCCAAGCACAAAATGGAAGCTAAGACATCCAAATGCGCCCCTCTTGATAAATTAAAAGTCAAAGGTCCCATATGCGCCAAAAGGCAAAAGTAAAAGTTGATGGTGCCATATGCGCCCAAGGCAAAAGTAAAAGTTGATGGTGCCATATGCGCCCAAGGCAAAAGTAAAAGTTGATGGTGCCATATGCGCCCAAAGCAAAAGTGAAAGCTAAAAACGACTAAGTAACAAGTCTGGAAGTTGGAGGTCTTAAATGCGCCCTTTACTGGAAGTCTCAAATTGAATGTTTGAGGTCTTGTTTGCGCCCAAGGTAATGTGTCAAAACTGAAACTCCAGACCCTCATATGCGCCCTTGGAAATGAAGTCTTTCATGAGCATTAGAAGCCGACCCTCCAATATGCGCCTGAAGAAATAATTGGCTAAGTTAAAATTGAAACCTCTGGGTCCCAAATGCGCCTGAGCTGAAATTGAAAGTAACCCCAGTCAAATACGCCCAGGGATGTTGGAACATGAAAATTTTGCCTAAGGCGTGGAAAATGAAACCTTGAAAGTACGCCCCTGAGCTTGTGAGGATTTAGAAATTCGCCTGAGTATCAAAACTCGAACCCCAACCTATCATTGGCGCCTTAACTCTGGAGAGGGATTGAAATTTTTCCTGAATCACGAAATTGAAAGCCCAAGATATTAAATGCGCCTCTAAGCTCACCTAGCTATATGCGCCCATGGGTGAAATCGAAACTTCCATCATGTAAATGCGCCCCACTCCAAATAGAAGTTAAAAATGAAAGCTTGAGGCTCTATGGGATATTTGCGCCTTGAGTTAGGAAGAGGAATTTTCTAAATCTGAAACTCAACACACACATATGCGCCTAAAAGTTGGTATAGTCATTAACGCCTAGAGATCAAAATTGAAGGAAAGACTTATGATTTGCGCCCAAAGCTTCAACTCTTCATACGCGCTTGAAGGAATTACAAGAGTGAATTAAAGGTTGGAGTATATCGGAATTAGATGGAGACCACCTTATATGCGCCCAGAGAGGAAAAGACACAAAAACGTCTAAGTCATTAAAAGGTGAAAGTGCCAACTATGATATGCGCCCAAGCTTGATTATTAAGAGGCGTTTGAAATTAAGAGAAAAAAAAAATAATAAAAAAATCAAAAGGCGTTTAATCTTGAAAAGGGGCGTTTATTTTCAAAAAAGCAAAATAAAATTAAAAGGCGTTTAAAAAGATGGAAATTTTAAATTTCAAATTTTGACTTCAATGGCACTTGGAATTTTCTCAGCACAATTAAATCGAAAGTCATTCGGAGGAAATTAAAATTTCTCTTAGCAAGACGGAGAAATTAATTTAATTAATCGATTTAATTATTTTCCTAAGTCTAATATTAAATTCCCCCTTCGATTTTGACCCATGCAATTTTAAAATTTCGGACGATTTAACAAGGGGAATTTGTTTCGGAAGTTAATTACGGACGGAAAATAAAATAATGCCTAGCCAATTTTGACAATCGATGTCGAATTTTTAAATGCGTTGAAAGAAATAAATTAAAATGGCGATTAAATTAAAATTTTAATTAATTAAAAGTGCCATTTTAAAACGCAGTCGAGATAACTTCAAATCGATGTAAAAATGATTTTCTCGAAATCACTGGAGGTAACTGGCAGTCGGGAGGGAATTTTAAATTTAAATTGAGGAAAGAATCTCCCCGAATAGCAAACTGTCATAATAACTGCCAGACGACGAGAATATTCCCTTTTAAATTTAGCAGACGCGTCAGTCATGATGAAGGGAATAAAAGGCATCTGCTAAAATTAGCGCCAGCCTTTTGCTATAAAACTTCGAAGATTTTCATTATCATCTCACAAGATTCGAAGTTGAGATTTATGCTGGCAAATTGAGCTGTGAGATTTGATTCGAGAAGTTGCTGAAAGTTCGATTGTTGGAGTTGCTGAGATTCGAGATTGCAAGTTGCGAAGTGCTTCGAAGTAAAAGGGGTTTAGCATTTTCTTTTTCTTCACGTTATCGAGGTATGTCTTCGAAGTTGCTGAAGCTTTTTATTTTGCTGAAAGTCGATAATGCTTTTAAAGTTTAAAAGTTGAAATGCTGAAATGCTTTATTTATGCTGAGAGTTAAAATGCTGAGATTGTTTGAATGCCAAATTGATTGAGCTTTGATTTTTCGAAGATTTTCTGAAATTGCTAAGTGTTAGAATCGAATTGAATTTAAATTGTAATGCCTTCGAAGTTGCTGTTTTATAATTTCGAAGTGTTAGCTTTTGATTGCTTTTCGAAGTTGCTGTTTTATAACTTCGAAAAGCTGATTTTTTTAATTTGTCGAAGCTTGCTGGTTTTAACTTGCACGTTTAAAAAACTCTCGAGTTTATTTTCTTCGAAGTTGCTGATGTATAACTGTCGAAGAATTGATTTCTGACTTGGTAGTTTATAATTCGATGGCTTGCTGATTTTAATTCGAGATTGCTAATTTTAAATATTGCTGATACTTAACACGCTTTTTCGAAGTTGAAGTTAATAGAGTAAATTTCTCGTGAGGAGTTAAGTTATTTATTCTGGCTGCGAGTTGCTGGAGGTTGAAGTTTAATTCTTGATAAGTCAAAGTTGGCTGCTAACGCTACTAACTTGTATTTATTTTTGCAGCCAGCTCAACCGCCAGCCGCCTCACGTGATTGTCATTTTTTAAAAAGTTGATGGAGTAATATTCGCTTTTGTTTTGCAGATGGCTGACGCTGCTGGCACTAGCAAGGCTGGAACTAAGACTGCAAACAATGAAGCTAACGCCTCCAGGCAGGCGATCATCAAGGGCCTAAAGAAGTCCTTCATCCCAGAGTCAAAAATCATCTCGAAGTATGGCAATTTGACGGACACCAACCTCGGGTCCTTCAACCTCGAGACGTTCATACGCCGAATGTACGGGCAAGGTGGCAACCTTCCAACAGAGGCATCACAGAACATTGTGAAGAGCGGGTTGTACAATGCAGCAGGCTTCCAACCAGCAGTTCGGTGTCCCGAGTTGATTCTTGAGTGCGCCAACTTCTATAATTCTGAGGATCGAACTATCACCTCTCCTGGTGGTTTGATCATGGCTAATCTCGCTCCAGATGCGATTGGTGAGGCATTTGGAATCCTCGCTACAGACAACATGATGTATAAGTCCAAGGCCAAGGCGGATAAGATGTACGCCACAACCTTCGAGAAGTGCATGAAGAGAATAAACACCACATGGATGCGCAAGCCAAAGCCACCAGCTGCTAGGCTACCGAAGCAAATAATCTCCGAGGAGCTGAAGCAAGAATATTGCGACATCATTATGTTGCTCAGCAGAATCAACGGTAGCCCGCAGTCTTTCATATTCGAGCCATGGATGTTCTTTTACATCAGTGTGGTGCTCGAAGGGGACGAGCAAGTGAACTGGGCGAAGATGATAAGTGACAACATCGATGAGCAGTTCCGGAACCTCAGAAGAACAAAGACATTTTATATGAGCTCATACGTCATCTATATGTTGGCTCGAATGACCAAGTACAGGGGATTGGCGTACCAGGAGCCGATTGGCTGCGGCTACAATCAGTTTAAGATCCACCAGTCGTGCAGGCAGCTACATCTCACTCACACTGGTGACTTCCAAAGAGTGAATGACGCCTTTACCATGTACATCACGAGAACACTTCAGCAAAGGCTACAGCAGAGGATCTCCGAGGAGGCACAGGCGTTGATCGAAGAATACGGGTGTTGGTTCATCCAATTCCCAAAATTCACCTACTTGAGGCTGCCAGGGTATGATTCCTATGTGTATAAACTGCCGAGGTACCCCACTAACAGGATGATCCTACTTGAGTTGTCTAGGCAGTTGGTGGCCTACGACAAGATTATAAGGCGTAAGAAGAAGGGAGGTCTTCATTTTCCCATTGTGCTAGGAAATTCACTCGAGGAGTGCCCGACTTTGCAAGCAGCCAAGGAGGCTGAGAATGAGCTAAAGTTTTACAAGCTGACTCTTTATACCAGCAGGCAGAATTTTGATCCCAAGGGGATAATTGGAACAGTACAAGGAGAAGAATTTAAGCACAAGGCTCACATGGAGGACTTTTGGGCAAATGCTGCAGGCGAGGACGAAATCAAGAAAAGGACGTTCTCAAGGCTGCCCCTAAAGCTAATCAGGGAGTGTGAGGTGATTAAGGTGCCGGATCAACTGGAAGAGGATACTAGAGTCACCCATCCAGATTTTGAAGCAGTGAAAAACACACCTATACCACCTATAGATTGGGCTGAGCCGGAGATTGTGGATCTAGACACTCTGTCTATCCCAGTCATGACATTTACGAGAGCTTGGGTGGATGAGCATGTCAACAGATTAAGGAGGAGGTCAGTCGCTCTCACATATGACCTCATGGGTGATGGAAGGCCACCGGTGGTAGCGAAAAGGAAGAAGCAGCTCACACGAGGTCCGGAACCAAAAAGAAGGGAGCCCGTTCAACCAGAGCCCGTTCAGCCAGAACCCCAAGGATCAGAAGACACGTCCTCAACTCAGTTGGTGTCTCACGCTTCCAGTGTACGTGAAGTGTCATTATTTGCTAGTCAGAGAGCTAAAAGGAATGAAGAGCTGGAGGATGGAGAAATTAACCAGCCGATGCCAAGAGAGGTGGATACTCATAGTGTGAATGATCCTGAAGCTGCTAGTAAGCGGGATGAAGGGGAAGACACGGACATGGACACCCACTTCGATTATTCCTTCGGAGAGGAAGATGCTGGGGCACATGAAGGAAGTGATCAAGAGGTCGAGATAATCGAGCCTCCACCAAACACCCCTCGGGAAGAAGTTCGGGAAGTGGAAGCCACTGAGGAGCAGCCTCTGATTGTTTATGATATTCAACGAAATTGGCTTACACAGGCAATCCGAAGGGACCAAGATGATGACGCCAGCCTAGCAATTGAAATGGAAGCACTCTTGAATAGAACAAGCAAGTCGCCGAAGCGGAAGAGGGCGAGAAAATACACAAGGATAGAAACTAACGAGGCAGGTTCTCGGAGCCTTCACATCGCTGCCCCAAGAGAAGATCACGACTTGAGTGATGCAATGCCAGAGAAATACACAATCACCACTGTTGAGTTGGGACGCCCTTCAGGAGCGCAGGTGGTGGAAGAGGCTGAAACTTCGTTTCAGGCATTAAAAGATAGGCTGGTAAAGAAAGAAGGAAAGTATAAAAGGTTGAAGAAAGAGCACAGAGCGTTGGTTGAATACGTGCAAAATCTCGCACATCCTGTTGCTCAAGGTAATCCAGCAGCAGAGCTTCCACCAGAGGTGCCACGTGAGCCGATCAGCGGCTTGGAAGAAGTGAAGAGGGCTGTGCGAGAAGGAGATAAGTGGGTGAATGGTGTCCGCATTGAGGCAGAAAAGTTCATGGCAGATCTCGCCTCAGCATTCCAGAATGCTTCCGGTATTCTTTCACGTTTAGAGGATATTGAGCAGACTTGGGGTGATACCCACATCTTCCAAGACAATACTATCCCACGTCTGGCTGTTTTGATGCGTGTTCCCACGCAAACTCTGGTGAATGAAGGGGTAATTCAGGCTGGTGACAGATATGACTTCCGTGGATGGCATTCAGCAGCATTCACAGGGAAGGGTTTCTTTGATACTGCAGCAATAGAGTCTTCCAGGATCAGAAAGGCCATGAGGAATATTCGTGAGAGTATTCTCAACACTTTGGAGTCGGTATTTGCAAAAAGGCTCGCACATGAAGAGGTAGATGCAGAAGGATTAAGGGCAAGATTGCAGCCATTCTTCTCTGAGATGAGAACATTTTCCCAGTTGGATTTTGAAAACATCTCCACGTTTTCAACAATCATTCAGAGCACGCAGGATTCCATCGAGACTTGGGGAAAATCGTGCGAGAAGCATGAACAAATGGTGGCCATCTTGGAGTATCAGTTGAATCTCACTCCATCAATTTCAGAAGAAGAGGTCGACGCAGTGTTGGCAAGATTCATAGCGTACGCGGTCAGAGAGAAGAGCAAAGGAATCCGGGTCATGGACGAGAATCTTCTAGAAGGTTAGTGGGCATTAATTGCTCATACTGGTCAAAGGAGGAATCTGCTATTTTTAGGAGCATTTATGACGCCACTCCTCCACCTTCTGTCGGTTTTTAGGGCAAACTTGTCTAGGGCTGAGGTGGCTCAATCTGAGCCCTCCGTTGTAATTTGATCTGGACCGTCGATTCAAACAGGCCAGCTATATAAGGGGGAGTCCCCCTCATTTGTACTCTAGTAGTCATAGAATCAGAGAATAGAGAGCAATTGTTGAAGCAGAATAGAGAGTAGAAGCTTTTAAGTTAGAGTAGTTTTTCATTTGCATTGTTGAAGAAGAAGGGGAATTCTCCCTTAGAGAATTTTGTAAGAGATTGTCACAAAAGATTATTCTTAATAAAGCTTTTCATTGATGGTGAATTTCAACTTTGTTTGGAATAGTTCGTGAGGTTTCTTATTCCCTTTGACTTCAATTAGGAACTTAATTTCATGCTTGTAGTTAGATATGGATGTTTATGCTTGATATAAGTGAATTTCTTTTATCCATACCACTAACGTTCTTGCTGATGGTAAGTCCGTCTTGTGTGGTCAACTGGACTTTCAGTACTTAACTTCAATCAAGGTTCATAGGTGGTTATGCATCGTTGTGATGGTAGTTGCTCTATTGAATCGTGATTTGAACATCATTTTCACCCTTTGAAGATTGCACTTACCTTGTTGACGCTGTCCAACAGGAGGCTAAACAATGTTTGTCGAAATTCATTTAGGTTGAGCGTAATATCCATTTGCATTTAGATTAGAAGTTAGATTTTAGAAATCTCTGCAACCATTCAATTCTGCATAATCCTGGTTAGTTTTAGGAAACTTGCATCATAAAGCCAAATCATTCGCGCATAAAATCCCCTTCAAAAGCACACATTGGTTGTCACTACACGTCTTGTGAACAACTACGTAAGTCCCCTCGTGAGTACACAGCATACACACATCAACCAAACTGAGCCCATTCGCATTTAAAGAACCTTGGAGTTGAAGGCGTGATCTCACTCGCAATCTTAGCACGTCGAATACTTTGTTCAAGAGAGAATAGGGGATCCATTTGGAAACTTTGTTCTACCTGGTTGGTGAGGTCACAAAAATCACATCAACACTACCCAATCCAATACGGAAATGAGGCGACCATATGGCGGAGATATAAGAAATACAATGCAACTTCAGAATGTAAGATAAGCATTACAAAACATGATAAAGCAAGATTAAGGGAAGTGCTGACAGTACTATTGTGCAGCTTACAATGTAATATATCTCCTACAAGCACGATGGATTAGAGTGATAATCAAACTGCTGAAATGTAGAGCTACTCCAGAATGATTAATATGACTAAGACAAACAATCCCAGCCCTATTAATAATTTTACTAAGTCTGATATGACAGACTTGCAGTTAAAAATGGTGAAACCAGCAACTCCAGAACTCACTTAAATGCTCATATCTCTCTCAATACTCACTCATTTAATTTGAAATCAGTTGCAAAACATTCTAATGATGATGACAATGAAGATGGATCACAAAAACTTCTCACAAAGACCCCTATTTATTTTGCACGACTTCCAAAGCACTTACAAAGTGAAATTGTCTGCAAGCAAGGGCGATTTACTTTAGATAATTCATAGACTTCAAATAAAATTCTGGAAACTTGCACATATGGTCACCCTACATAGGAAAATAGACGAAACAGTACCCAGAACAATATTATTTCTGTTTCTGAGTTGTGAGTAAAAACAACCTACAGCCATAAAACGCAACTCTAAAATTGGCGGAAACCACAATAACTTCGGCTAAAGATGTAGGAAAGAACCAACTTCAATGAAAGGAAACCAACTACAGCTAAACCTCTCAACTAGTTGTTGTCTTTCAAGCAAGAAGAAAGCCAAGCTAGGAGGTATGCATTCCTCGAAGCAATTCCAACACTATTCCGGCAGCATAACTTTGCAAATTCATCAGATGGACAAAATGAGGACCCAGAGCTCCAATTTATAACTTCAAAAGAGCTTTCTAGAAACCTCCAAGAAGGGCACCACCTCAAAGATTCTTTTAGGTCATTGACTTGTCTTTTGTCTTCACCCTCAGGATGGCGTACTTGCTTAAGAAGATAAATTTCACTTTTAAATAAAATATTTGGCTCACCCAAAGTTGGCGTCCAAACTCCTTGAGCAATATTTGGCTTTAGAAATATTAAAATATTTCCTCCATGTGAAAATACCCTTCAATGTCCCCCTTTTAAAGACAATATTAATTGATGATGCTAGAACAAGGAATTATAATGTTAAATTATAACATTATAATATAAAATATCTTATATCACCATGGAAATGCATCAGAAGCCAAATTCAACCATCTTGTCAGAACAGTGCCATTGTAAAGCCTACTAATTAAAGGTCAACAAGTCAGCTGCTAAAAATAATTTACTAAAAATAGTAAATCCATATGTGGTGCTCGAGAATGTAGACCAAAACCACTGTGAAGCTCTCGGAAAAACCGGAAGGAATCTGCAATCCAAGTTCAACATTTCCAAGTGCAAAGCCAAAAAGACAAGCGTCCTCCAAGAAGTTTGGAAACCCTGATTCGAGCTTCTGCTTAGCCTACGAGTTCCCAGAAATAGGCTAAATCCAAATGAAGAGCGTAGGGCTAAATTGGGGACATTACAACAGCCCATAGCTTTCTTTAGCCAAGTACTTACTGATTATGAAGAGAGGTATACTTTTGTTGAGAAACATGTTCTCGCTGTGATCAGAAGTCTAAAGAAGTTTAAGCCTCTAGTGTCAAACAATAAGATTCATATTTTGGTGGCACACTCAAGTGTGAAGGATTTTTTGTTGAACAAAGATTTGAATGAAAAAAGAGTAGGGTGGGTCACTAAAGTCATGGAGTATGATGTAGATATTAAGATTACCAAACTGGTTAGAGGTAAAGGTCTCTGTGAACAACTTGCTATAGGGTAAATCAGTGAAAACGAGTTAGAAAAGGATGCTATTTTTGCTAATACAAATGAGTCTCAGGTTTCTCAAGATGATGTACCTGTGGGAAGAATTAATTGGGTTCAAGACATGACCCAATTTTTACAAACTGGTGAATGTCCATTAAGTTTGAACAGAGCCAAAAGAAGATACTTCAGATTGCAGTCCATACCATACGTGCTGGTAAATAATGTTCTTTTTAAAAGGGATCTAAATGGTGTTCTATTAAGATGTATTCACAATGATCAGATTGAAAAGGTACTTCATGAATTTCATGATGGAGCTGCAGGGGGTCACTTTGCTCCAAGGACAACTGTTTGAAAAATCATGAGAGCTGATTACTACTGGCCTAGCTTATTTAAGGATGCACATGCTTGGTCAAGAAAGTGTATCAAATGTGCCTTGTTTGCAGGAAAAGAAAAGCTGTCTGCTATGCCTCTACATCCAATTCAAGTGGAGCAGCCCTTCATGAGATGGGGGATCGACTTTATTGGGCCGATTAATCCACCATCCAGTACTGGTCACAAGTGGGTACTTGCAGCCACTGACTATTTTACACAGTGGACAGAAGCAGTTGCATTGAAAGAAGCAAAAGAATATTCAGTTTTGAGCTTTTATGAGGATATAGTCACCAGATTTGGAGTTCCTGACTCTATCATATCTAATAATGCTCTTGCATTTGTGGGATTAAGATTAACTGATTGGGCTGTTAAGCAGGGCATTCATTTGAATACATCCTCAAATTATTACCCTTAGGGTAATGGTTTAGCTGAAAACGCAATTAAGAATCTCATCAGGATTATCAAAAGAACAATGGAGGATAATCAAAGGACCTCGCACATTAGATTAAAGTATGCACTCTGGGCAGACAGAGTGACTCCTAAGAGGTCTATTGGTAATTCACCATACATGTTAGTCTATGGCAAGAGGCCAAGTTACCTCTATCCGTAGAGCTTCTAGCTCTAGACATTATTCACCACTTGGAGATGTTTGAGGAGCAGGACCCAATGTCCATGAGATATGCAGAGCTCATGGAGCTCGAAGAATCAAGGGACAAAGCAATGAAGGTTTTGGAGTATCATCAGCTCCAAAAAAAGAAGACATTTGACAAGAAGGCTACAAAAAAGGTTTTCAAGGTGGGAGATCTCGTGCTGAAATGGGATGTTTTGAAAAGTAGGCCAGGCCATCACACCAAGTTTGATAACATGTGGACAGATCCGTTTATTATTAGAGACTGTAAGGAGCACAATGCTTACCAACTAGCCACAACAGAAGGGGAAGTGCTTCCTATCCCAGTTAATGGGATACACCTCAAGCCTTGTTTTCAAGTCTGATGGAGTTCCTCTATTGTACATATTAGTTTAGGTTTATGTTTTCAATAAGTGCTTTTGCACTTCGGTTTAGATGTTTCTCCTTTTCCTAAGTGGTGTTTTAGCACGGTAAATATTTCCTTTTTGGTTTCTCCTGTTTCTTGAGGTTTGGTCAATCTCCAATCCTAAAGATACTCTCCATCCTCTTTGCTGACACTATCTTTGGTGCCCCATTAGCCATACCTCTGAGTACAACTTTCTTACCATTCGCTGTCCTAAACCTAAGTTCCATAGTCTAAAAGTTCTGTGAGTATTTTCCCAGCGACTGTAGCCACTGTATACCTAGGATAGCATTAGTGTCACCCAAATCCACCATACCTGAAATGGTAGCAATGGCGCCACTCCTAGTCTCCACCTATGGCTACTCATCATCAAAACTGCTATCCTCGCTGCCCTGTATCTATCCAGTTTCACCTTCGTCCTCATCGTCTAATACAACCTCAATAAAATGGACTTTACCCTTACCCAAACAACGATGACTAGGCTCCCAACGCTCCTTGCAATGATAACACAATAGTATTCTTCTGCACTCCCTGCACTCTTCTTCCTCTTGCTTGCTCTTTTTTGGCCACTCTTTTTGAAAGGGTTTCTTGTCCTTGTTCAATTTTTGGACGAATGGTTTGGACAAAAACTTATGTTTAGGCACATAATGCTCCATGTCCTGAGCCCAAATGATAACATCCTAAAGTGAGATGGATTTGAAAGCCTTATTCCAACCATGGAGTGGCTCAGAAAGACCTTCAATAAATAGCATGACTAATCTGTGCGTTGAAATGTCCGTCACCATAACAGCCAATCTTTGGAACTTAGAAATATAGGTGTCCACTATGCCATTCTGCCTAAGTTGAGCTAACTCTCTGAAATGCAACTCTGGATTCTTCTGATCAAATCTTTCCATCAATCTTCGTGTGCAATCCAAATAAGAGATGATGCTAGCATGACCCAAAGTGATAAGTCTGTGGTACCACCACTTATGCGCCTCACCCTCCAAGTGCAGCATAGCATATTTTATTGCTTCTATCTCCCACATGAGATTAAGGCTGAAGTAGGTGTCCAACTTTTGCACCCAAGCTCTGGCTATACACTTGCTGGATTCGTCAAAGGAATGGATAGAGAGTTTCCCAACCTTACATTGCAAGTCTTGGTTCTGAGGGTTCCTCTGATGGTCTCTAGGTCTGTTCCTATACTTAATAGCACAAAAATCCTGTAATGTCATAGTAGTGTGAAACTCATCCCCCAAAGACTGATACTCCCCAGATAATCTAAAAAACCCTCACTTCCAGTTGGTTGTCCTCCCAAGAATTGAGGCATAAGAGGCCTAGGTGTTACCTTGCTAGCTGTCCTAGCATGACTATGTGTAGTAATATGAGTATTACTTTCTTCTGCATTATTTCCATCATTCCCATTACCTCCATTGTACCCGTTTGTACCATTGTTACCATTGTTTCCATTGTTAACCTCATTGTTTCTACCATTCACAAGCTGATTTAGGAGCTACACCACCTGTTGTTGGTTCTATCCAGGTCATTAAGGATTTGATAAGTGCTACCTTTTGGTATATTGTGCCTATCTCCCATATCACGCCTCTCACCCATGTTTTCCTCTTTGGATGAAGAATCTAAAGCAAACAGATCAAAGCCCTCTTCTCTTGCCCTTCTTCTTATGTATGTTATATAGGCTTGATCGTCTAGATTCATAACATTTCATGCAGCTGAAGATCATTGATTTTTTTTTTTTCTGATTTCACAAGCTGGCAAGAACCTAGCTTTGATACCACTGTAAAGTCCCTTGCCAATGATGATGATAATTTTTTGAAACACTCTTAAGTTTTTTGGCGTTTCAATTCGCACCTCTGGAGTGCGGATTAGAAACGGATAGCTATGCATAGATAAATTTCTCTTTGAATTAGGAGATGCCTCTTTGCTAATGTTTCTTAAAGAAAGTAAACTAAACTAATTTTCCAATATTTTTGATCAACTAAGAGCACAAGGTTATAAAAATCTAGCGCTGTAGCTAAGATTTTCTCTTTTGAATTTCAACTATGAATAAGCCTACTCTAATGACATTTCTAACTACTCAAGTAAACACAGAGCTTGAGAGTTAGAAATGAACAAGGAATGATTCTTTGACACAAATACTTAAACAAACTTTCTTCCAACACACATCTACTGTACTTTCAATGCAATCTGAAATAGAGATCATATAAGCATAACACATAAAACGGAAACTTGAGACAATAGATCAAAGCAGCAAAGCAGACATAAGATTTCCTTTTCTCAAATTTCAAGTAACAAAGATTACACTTCTGGGACAACAGGATTGTAGCAATAATAGGCTTATAGTTTACCGATCAACCAAAACACATTGACACAAGTAACACATAAACTGAACACTATCTTGCAGCTAAAGGAGGTATGCAAGCTTGCTCTTACACTAAGTAAACAGACACTGAATAATAACTTGCAGGCAAAATAGGCTCAGCAATTTGCTATCACAATAATGGTTAAAGAAAAATGGGAAAGGCTGCCCTTATTTATACACAAGCAGACGAGTAGGGAACCCTAAAATCTCCTTGCTTTTACAACTAAGACTTGCCAACATGCAAGTTTTTATTTCTAAAACTAAAACAAGATAAGCATTTATCAACCTATGAAAGCATAAAAACAAGGAAAGTGCCCACTATTACATCTTGATTTCTTTTCTCCTTCAAAGAGTGGATAAAAATGAGACAAGAATAGAAAGAAAGCTTGAGATAAGAATGGAAAGAAAGCTGGGAGAAAGCTTGTTACATCCCAAATTGTGAAGTTACTATTTACCGTTAATAGATAGGGTAAATGTGAATATAGTGTGGAATCTGGAGATGAATTATTGATGCTTGTACCTTGTTTTCAATATGATGTTATCTCACTTGATGTTGCTTTTGATGTTATCTCAGTTGATGTTATTCATGGTGAAATACTGCATGAGGTTAATGAATCATGTTGATTTACCATAAATACTGCTATTGTTGTGAGCATTTGATTGCCGTGAGTTCATGACGGTGGATGCAGGTATGAGGACCATTCCTCCAAGCATAGGAGAAATATCACTCGAGAGAGAGCTTGGTCGGGTAAATAGTAATGAGAACCATTTGAGCATACACACACACGTTCCTTAGACTAAGTAAGCTAAGTCAGATAAGTTGGTCTTGATAAGTCATCCATAGGCTTTAGGAGTTTGGTTTACTTCTATGTACTTGAGAGTGATGATTGTTTGTTTATCATATTTACAGTATTATGATCATTGTGAGGATAACGTGAATGGACATAAGTGAATAGGTTAAGTGGGTGTGTATATACATGTATATAGTATGTACACTGAGCTATATACGAGTATATATGCGTATATATATACACACGCTACCTATTATTTGTGGATATTAATAATATAATATTATTATTGCCTGATGACTTTACGTAAAAATGTCTATTTTTATATATCGGGTTGCTGACTGGCTCACGATATTTTTTATATAATTGTTAAATATATAAATATATATGAAATTATATAATATAGATTATATATATATTGTTATAAATTATATTAAAATATATATATATATTAATAAATTATTTAATATATATATATATATATGAATTGAAAAACTTCGGACTAAATAACTCGAAAAATTTATCGAACATTTGAAAATACACAATTTTTAAAAATATTCTTAAAAACCACACATATAAACTGAATTTTTAGAACATATTACTGATTCCATCATATATAAATCAAAATTAGAGTTTAATACATATCAATCATCAATGTATTTACTGATTTCATCATCTATAAATCAAAATTAGAGTTTAAAACCTTAATACGTATCAATCATCAATGTATCATAGACCAAAAAACAAGTTCGACTTCTCAATACATATCAACTTCAAGTTTCAGTATCAATAAAAATTATCTATCCTAAATTTCTTCTACGACTGAAACTCAAAAGTTTTTGTCGCTGCTGTGTGGGTGGTACTGAAGTAGATGGTATAGGTGCAATGTCCTCAATAGAAGCCTCAACAGGTGCCCCAATAGGTGCCTCATCCATAGGGATAGGATCAAATTGTGTGTGTGAAGAAACAGCCTCTATTGGCTGACCAAGCTCGCCTTCCTCCTCATAGGCTGCCACCTCTGCTTCCCATTCAGCTGCATCTGCCTCCCTCTCCATCTCAGCAAACTCATCATCACTTATCCATGGTTCCACATTGACCTCATCAGGCTCAGCAATCCAATCTGAGTATGGATCAATGTCATCAAGGTCAAGTGCTTCATGTGAACTCAAACCTTTTACCTTCTTCTCATGCAACCGAAGGTTGTAGCGCACATAGACAAGGTCATTCAAGCGCTTTTGAGTCAACCGATTGCGCTTCTTTGTATGAATGGCCTCAAAGCAACTCCAGTTGCGCTCACAACCAGATGCACTACAAGGCTGAGATAAAATACGAATGGCAACCTTTTGAAGATTAGGCGTTGTGGCACCATAATCTTCCCACCACAAATCTGCAATGATAACCATTTATAAATTAGTAAGGATTTAATAAGCTTAAACATTAACATAATGTCATAAATAGTAAAATAATATTAAACACATAAATTTGTTACCTGGCTGTAGAGTTTCTCTCCTACGAATGCAATCCTTGGAAGAAAACAATGGCCCTTCAGCCCTCTTATAACTCTGTATCTCATCAAGTATGAGATCTCGAAGGTCATCATTACCAACCAATCTTTCAATACATGTATTGAGGCCAACTTTAACCTCTGCATCTGCTCTGAAAGTAGGAGTGAAATAAAACTTGGGGTTCAAAAAGTAGGCAGCAGCATGAATATGTTGGTGGAGTTGTCGGTTCCACCTCCGATCTATTATGCGCCATATGGGTTCATATTTGGTCTTGTTTGACCCATATAAATGTTGAATTGCCTCTTTGGCCTTATCCATGGCCTCATATAGATACCCCATGGGGCTTTTATCCCCATCCACCAATCGTAGAACTCTAACCAACGGTTCTGACACCTAAAATAAAAAAAATTTAACAAAATCAGCAAGC
Source organism: Sequoia sempervirens (assembly GCA_007258455.2). Taxonomy (NCBI): domain Eukaryota; kingdom Viridiplantae; phylum Streptophyta; class Pinopsida; order Cupressales; family Cupressaceae; genus Sequoia; species Sequoia sempervirens. The sequence continues at coordinate 70,908 of VDFB02010586.1, forward strand.
TATAATATTAGAAAGAAATAAAATAAATCATCAATAAATGTTTGAAAACTTACTTTGATGATCTCCTCCATTTGTTTTGCAAATCTATCATCAAAAATGGTCTTCTTAACCTTATCTCCTTCAGGCTTCTTGGAATAAGGACTCTCAAGCCATTTTTCACTCACAAACATGCGCTTGAGGTTGGGCAATGTAGCTAAAATGCTCTGCAAGGTGAGAAAATTGGTGGCAAAGCGTGTGACTCCTGATCGCACGAGATCCTTACCATCAGTGTGCTCTCTCATGAGACTTAGGACCCATGTGTGATTGTAGATGTACTTTGTGATATTCCTTCCATCTTCAACCACATTCTTCACCCAACTTATTTTCCCTATGTCCTCAAGGAGCAAGTCAAGACAGTGGGCAGCACAAGGGCTCCAAAATAATGTGGGATGCCTCGCCATTAGAAGTTTACCGGCTGCCACATATGCAGCTGCATTGTCAGTCACAATTTGAATTACATTTTGAACTCCCACTTCCATCACCACCTCATCCAACATATTGCACAAGGTCTCTGCATTTTTTGTTTCATTGGAGGCATCAACTGATTTTAGAAATACCAATTGTCCTCCTGAAGCCACTAGAAAGTTGATGAGTGTCCTATTTCTGCCATCTGTCCACCCATCAGATATAATGGTGCAGCCATTCTTTTCCCAATTTCTCCTCTGTTCCTCCACTAGTTTGTGTGTGTTTTGGACCTCATTATGCAATAATGGCCCACTCAACTCATAACGACTTGGGGCCTTGAACCCCTTACCTGCCACAGTCAATGCAGTGACCAACTCTTCCCAATAAGGACTAGAAGCAACATTGAATGGAATATCGTTGTAGTACCAAAATTTAGCACATGCCAACTTCACCTCATTTTGCAACTCTCTATTCCAAGAAGTACCTTCCAATGAAGGTTGTGCACCAGGAGTATTACGCGGAACAAAAAAATTAGAACCGATGTTGTCCACAGTTCCAGATCCTAATCCTCGTATCCGTGGCCCAAGAGAAGAGCTTCCCGTAGCCCTTTGTGACCCTGTAGAACTGAAATGTGCATATGGGGCTGCCATTGCCTCTGCTGCTCTCTTTTTACTTTCCTTCCTTTGGTCATATGCTGCAAGGAGTGCTTTGGCCTCCATCTCAGCCTCTTCGGGTACCTTTGTACATGGTTCAACATCTCAACAAGGGATTCGTGCAAGGTGGTATTTCAACCGGTTTATGCCACCAGAATAAGTCTCGAAGCAATGGTTGCACATAACCTCTCCTCGTATTGCACCCGGTGTTCCATGTTTCCAGCAAGGATCTCTTGGTTTGCCACCACTCTTTTTACTTGTAGAAGCCATATTCTTTTAGCAAGATACCTAGCAAAACGAGAGACAAGATAAACATTAAGAGATAAAAAGTGAAGTTAAATAAATCTGCATGCAGTAGTTGATTTTGAAGAAAAACTATAAACATGAATGATTATCAAATTCATATTCAAATTTCTGTATAGGCTTTGGCCGCTTGAGCATTATCAAAATTTTAACTTAAGTCTATATAAGTTTAAGTTATTTTCAAATAATTTAAAAATATAATATTTAATTGTTATGATAAAAAAATAAAATATTAGATGTAAATTTAATTTTTAATGTTTTAAATTTAAAAACATTATTAAAATTTTAGACGTAATTTTAAATTAAATAATAATGTTTTTTCTTTTGAAAAAGACAATGATATCATATGTTTAAAAATTTTAGACGTAATTTTTAATTTTAATAATATTGTTTTAAATTTAATAAATAATTTGAAAAATATTTATTAAAATTTAAACATATTCTTAAAATTTATAGTTTTATACAATATAACATATTAATAATTATTATAAATTTATAACAGAAAAATAAATGAATTAAAATTTATTACAAATTTATACACTATATTATAAAATATTAAAAATTATTATGAAATTATATAAAAAAAATTAACTAAAATTTATTATAAATTTATTAGAGAAAAATAAATAAACTAAAATTTAAACATATTAAAATTTATAATTTTATACAATATAATAATAAAATATTAAAAATTATTGTAAATTTAAAACAAAAAACTAAAAATATTATAAATTTATTTGTTTAAAATTTATTATAAATTTGTATTAACTTTAACATCTATTAAAATAAAATATGTATCAAAAATTTCTGAGAAAAAACGACGGACGGCTGGCACTATGAAAAAAATAAATGAACTTTAAAAAAATTTATCTACATACTGATACACGACGTCGGATTCTTGGGCGCAGTGTTTCTGGAAATGAAATGAAGATCCGTTCGTCGTCGCCGTCACTTTTTTTAGCTGCTGTGCTTCGTGTTTTTTTATTTCCGCCTTCGTTTTTCCTCTGCTCTGGGTCGCGCGACGTGAACAAATGGAATGCAAACATTTTGTTTTGAAGTCTATAAATTAGGGTTAAAAAAAACGCCACGTTTTAAGTTTTTCTGGCCGCTTTTAAGCAAAAATAGCGCGTTTTTCTGCAAAACCCGGCTGCGAGTAATTGTGCGATTTACTCGCCCAGCGTTTTGCCACGCGATTACTCGCGATTTTTGCGAGTTATTGGCTATTTTTTCAACTATGATATATATGTTTAATACATTCAAGACTAAAATAATATTTATATAATAAAATATACAAAGGAATTATATTTTAATCTCTAAAGTGAAAATGGATTATATTTCACTTGGAGTAATTATTAAAGTTTTAAATATTTTAAAACTCTAAAGTGAAAAATTAAAAAATTTCAATCTTTTACTTGGAGTAAATATTATAAAGTGGACTATGGAGAAATAAATTGATCTCTTGACTATTGGGAAAATAATAAATCTCAACAAGGGAAAATCAAGCTTCTTTATGTAAAACATAAGCCATAGTGAAATCGAAATATTTGAGGTAAACATTTAAAAGAGAACAAAATATTTCTGAAGAAGTTCATTTCTCGTGAAATTGCGTGGAAGAGAAATGCATGGAATTCTAGAAGAAAATGTCAAAGAGCTGGAGAGAGGGCGACACAGCTGAAGGGTATGGTGTGTTGCAAGATGTATCTTTCCCAATTCGCTGAAATGGTGATTCATTTCCTCTTGAGTGCCAAAATTGGTTTTTTTCCTGTAAGTGGCGTTTCTTCCTTTCTGAGTTGATTAAGTCTTTATTTGCTGGCTCAAATGAGGTCGATTCACTCTCATTTTGATGATTAAGGATTTATAAACCCGCCAGGTTTCATTTTGAATATTTCTGGGCACTTTGTTGTCAATCCACATGCCTCCATTAGTGGAATTCGTTGCATTTTGGGCCTATATATAGACGCCTTGTCATTTAGTGTTTCATCACTTGTGCAATCCGAGTTTAGCATTTTTATTGAGCTCCCATATCCATTTCATTGTTTTGTTTGTATTTTCTGTTTTGTTGAGTTGAAAATACAGTGAGTTATACCAGCAACTGCCATTAATAGATAATATCCGATTTTAAGCTGAAAGTGAAGTCATTGTGAGTTATAGTTGAGTAAGAAAATAGTGGTGGATTCATAATTGAGAGAAGAGACTTAGGAAGTTCATTATAGAGTGAGATACTATCATTGAGAAGCCATTTTCAGTGTGAAGTCTCTGTAATTCTAGAAGCTTGTTTGAAAGAGGGACTGGAAGAACAATTTTGGAAGGAGAAGCTTAAAATCAGGCATGAATCCTCTTTAGTTTGTAACTATTATTTGAGTGCTGGTTTCTTTTATCTTGTGTTTATTGTTTTCCATAAGTTCTAATAGGATAGAACTATTATGATGAAAATCTACAAGCAATGCATAATAGGGAAACTTGTGTAAGGGAATCAATGACAAAGGGAATGGGTGAAAAGGGGTTTTATGTGAAAGAACTTCAGGAATAGTTTACTTATTTTGCATAAAAGGGAAAAAAGGGAAAAAGGTAAAAGGGAAGGATTTATATGTGCTTTGAATGAATATTGCATGTTGTGTATGGTCTTCGTATATGGAGAATATGTAGAAGTATATATTATCTACTAGGATCAAAATGAAGACAGAACTGAGTATGGTCTTAAGCTTAAGTTATTAGGTTAACTGAGACAAGCTAAACACTATTAGGATAAAGAATTCCTAATTAGGAGTTATGAAACAAGACACTTGTACACTGATTCGTTTCTAAGTAGATAGTTTGTAATAGGTAGTCTGGGATGACTGAATATCCATTGAAGGACATAGCCTACGCGTAGTGTAAGATAGCCTTAAGTCAAATCGGCCCTGAGTAGTGTATATGATAGATGACCTTCGTTCAAAGTACTGAATGAGAATACTTTGGCCAAAGTAGTGAAATGTACAACATCCACTTAGGTGTGAGATAGTTGAGACTACACTGTCAGTTCATTGTGATCCTTGTACTAGTTTGAGATTGTGAAATAGCAAGGTTCTAGTTGTGTAGGACACAACACTATGCTCAGTTGGTAATCGTTAAAAGATACCCTACCAATCTCTTCGATGAAGGGAGGGCCATCTATTGAATAATGGATGTGTGGGGGACTGCATTATAAGTCCGTGGTTGGCAGAAAAGTGCTCGAGTGATGTTTCTCCTCCACAGCAAGCGGCCGATGTACCAAGATTTGAAAGGAAAAGAATTTTGGACCTTCTTACTACTATTTGTTCTAAAGCTCATTGGAGCTATGTTAGTAAGGTATGTAATCTTGTTTCATGTACTTGTGAAGTTAATATATTAAAATGGAATCTTTATTGTAAATTTATATGACAACTTGTTCATGTTTTATCAATAAAGGAAAGGAAATTTTTTATTGCAATGTGTTGTACCCAATTGTACCCAAAACCAAAATTTTTGCTTCACTAAGGCATTTTGCTTAATTGAGTCTTAATCTTGTTAAAGCGTTGTCAAAAGGTCATTTTTGGGGTTTTTAAATATGGAGTTGGTGTCAGTGTCATGTTAGTCTGTTACTGAAGGGATTTAAGAAAAATGAAAATCTGAACGGAAATCACCAAAATTTTCTATCTCTGGAGAAGGGAGCACATTCTCAAATGGAAAAACCCCACATCTTTTAAAGTCGAGATCCTGTTTTAGGGTTTGTCACCTCAACAAACATTTATCCGACATCCGCGTCGGCTTAGCGATAGCTATCAAGCATCCAAAAGCAACTGTTTGAGCAAGTTGTGTGGAAAGATACAACAAAGCGAATTGGCAAGGTGGCTAACAGGAAAGATGCAGCTTTGAAGAAACTCATCTTTTTGAGGGTAAATGAAAGGATTTTGTGAAATGCCACCCAAGATGTTTATCTCACTTTTGTTAATTGTGTGCCTTTATCCGTCGATGGAGTGAATCTGGATTCTTGAAGTGCACGAACACGAGATCAAACGTAGGGTCAAATCTTAGTGAGAATATCAAAAGAAAAAGCAAAAGAGCACATTTTGAGAAAGGCGCCTGAGCTTTTCAAGCCTTTAATGCTTTCTTTCTGATGATATTAGATATTCAATATGTCTGTGTTACGTTCAACTTTCCGTTGCCTGTCTTGATGATGCAGTTAGGAAAGTGTCTAAATAACTGCAGTGGGAGTTTTTATATTATTTTTATCATTTCCAGAAATGGCTGTCTGGAGTGAAAAGAGCAACTTTTCAAAAAGGCGCCCTTGATTTTCACCCCTCAAATGATGTTTTCTGGGGAAATGTGCCTTCGCGGTACATTATGAGAATGAGGAGTCAGCTCATGATGAACTTTGAGATCGATCACGAAGTTAGTACCATGAAGTTATGAAATTTATCTTTCCCATAGTCACAATCTCACAGTCAAATTTGAGAAATACATCGCGTAGCACAGAAAAGCGCTTGGATTTTGAGCCTTGAGATGTCAATTTATGGTTTTAGATCTCGGATATCTTTGGTCGGTTCTTGCCTTGTAGCGCTCTGATACTGTCAACCGATCAATGGAGAAGTCGATCAACGATATGAGAGGATGAAACGAAGGTCCCGTGAGAGGTTTTAGCTTAAATTTTCATAAGAAATTTGGCTAAATCTAAATTAACGAAGTTCAAAGTGAATTTTGAAAGAGTTGAATGGTCTACCTTAGCGGAGTCCGAGTGCAATTAGACGCTAAGCGTTTTAAAGATTTGGCCTCTTCAGTTCATATATTAGCATGTTGAGTGATCTTTCAGTTTGCATGTCGAGTTAACTAGTTTGCATGTTCAGTTAACTATCTTGCATGTTGAGTTAACTTGATTGCATGTTCACTTAACTGAAGATTATCAGTGAATGTCAACTGAAGTTCACATGCAAGGCGAATTTGGTTGCAATTGTGAAGTTTTTAGTGAAGATGGCGCTTCATTGAGTGTCAACTGAAGTTCAAGAAGGGACGCCATATTTTGATGAAGCATAAATTAGTGAAGTATGGCGCATGAAGATGTTAGCTTCAGTTATCAAAAGGGTCGCCATATTTAGATATTTAGTGATGAAGCATAGTTTTGTGAAGCTACGCCCTTTACAAAGAATGACAACTTAAGTTCTAAAAGGGTTGTTATTTTAAGAATTGAATTGAAGCATAAGTGTGAAGTTGGCGCACTTCTTGAAGGCCAACTGAAGATTGAAAAGGGTCGCTATTTTTAGAATGTTTATTGCATGAATATGGCGAGTTCCTTATGGCTAACTTTAGTTATCAAAAGGGACGCCTTAGTTTAAATTTGTGAATCTAAAGCAAGTGTGAAGGATGGCGAACTTAATATGAAGTGCTAACTGAAGTCAAAGTTGCATGAAGTGTTGAACTGAAGTATTGAAAGGCAAACCCTAATGCATGGTGATTTATTTAGCATATTCGAGTTTCAGTTAACTGGAATGAGGTCCAATCAGAAGCCAAGCGCACTTTTCATGGATTCCTTGCCTTGTGCGAATTTCATAGATGAAAATCTCTATATTTCAGTAATGGCGTCCATTATTTCATCATCTTTAGCTTCGAAGTTCATATTCTTCTTGAGCGACCAGCAAGCTAAAGGTGTTACAGGTGTCCGAATTCAGCGTTCTTCATAGCAACGAGTTCAGATTGTTCAGAGGAAGGCGATTCTAGACTTTATTTTTACTTTGCATGCAGGTTTTATCAAATTACAAGGAAGAAGTTGGCGGATTTTTCAGAAGCAAACAAGCGAAACTTTCTATCTTCTATCTTATTTCTTCTATTTCTCACCTTAGGTAGTTTCTTCGCATGTCAAAGAAATTCAACACATTCAGAATCTGATCATCTGGGTTCGCATATTTCAGCATTTGCAGTCAAACCCACGTCTTAGATTTTTTCGAGGAAATCGCCCCGTAGCCTTCATTCTGAAGCTCTGTGCTTTTTTCTGAGAATTTATTTGCATGTGGGCTTGAAACACATTTTTTCAAGAATTCAGCTATCTAGGTTTGTTCAGAATTCAGTTGTGCACAAAACCCATGTTCCAGAAAAACTTTGAAAATTTCTTTCGTGAGAAGCTATTTTTAGCCTTGTCCAGAGGTTTTCAGAAAGTTCTTCAAGTATATTCGACTTTACAGTCAAAAGTCCTCATTTTCAAAATGCAGTTCAATCTCATTGATTACAAGGTCAAATCAGCTCTTACACATAATTTTATCAAAACTTCAGATACAGACCTGAATCATGTTTATCCAGTGGTCAATCTGAGCAGTTTGGAGGGTGTTAGCAGCAATTCGTTAAAGAATCTTGAACGTTCAGGGTTACTGGCAGCAGCATCCATTCCTGATACTACTTTCGATCTTGAGTTCGTTCTTGCTTGCATCAAGCATTATGACTCATCTTCATGTCAAATCAGATCAGTTGACGGGAGGGTTGTTTGCAGTATCAAACCAAAGGACATAGAGAAATGTTTTGCTATTTCTCCTCGCTCAGATAACTTTACTGTGGTTCTTGAAGCTTGTGAGAAGATATGGGATGCTGATCAACAATGTTCGCAGAGGAAGGTGGCTCAGAAGTGGCTGAAAGTTCAAAAGACTAACATGCCTAAGAAGGTTGGTTGTGGTGAATTTAAAGACGAAGTTGCTGTTTTGATAACTTTACTCAACCGAGTTACCGGTCAACCAGATGCTAGCACTTTCCGTTCATGGATGTTTTACCTGATTACCATAATTCTTGATGGTACAGAGCGTTTTGATTGGGCTATGTTGATTAGTGATTGCTTACATCAGCAAATTACTAACTTTCTCAAGTATCACGAGTTTCATATGATATCCTACTTGGTCTACTTTGTTGCATTTCAAGGTAGCTACAGGCTTCTAAAAACTAATGGTACTCTCGGTGTTCAGCATGTTCATGAGTATTATCCTCAGTTGGGGTTTTCTCAATCTGAGCAGGACTTCCGAGCAGTGAATGATCACTTTTCCATGAGAACCGTGAGAGATCTTGACAACGAGATGCACATTCGTATTTTTGCTGAGGCCAAATCAGCGATGGAGACTTGGGCGGATTGGTTTATCCAGTTCCCTACTTTCACATACATCCGAGTTTACGGATATGTTGGAGATCCCCTGATGTTGCCAAGGTATCCGTCAGATAAGATTATCTTTATGGAGTTCCTCAGACAGATGCAGCATGTCCATTTCTTTCTTCGTAGTCGTCATAAGACTGCGGCTAATTTTCCATTCACATTGGGAATTTTTGCATGCAATGCAGCAATAGATGCCAGGTTTATGTCTACCGAGATAGAAAGGTTCAAATTCAAGACTTACACTAAGAGGCGTTCCTATGATCCTCTCGGTCATTATGCAGATCGGTTAGAGCGAGGGATTGCACATACGCCAGCACTTGAAGATTTCTGGGCTAATTGTGAAGATGAATTCGAGGTTTGTCGTCGTCACTATTGTAGACTCACTATTGGTCAACTCTCTGATTACCTATCAGAAGATGTTGATGGTCTATCAGATGATGATGGAGAAGTTCTTCTCAATTCATATGTCAAGGATCAAGTTGCTCGGCAACCACATCGCTCACCTGATTGGTATGCTAAAGAGAATATTTCTATTGAAGAGGTTTCCAGATCAGTTATTAAGACTAGTAAGTTGTTCTTGGAGAGAAAACGGACGCGAAAGTCAGTTCCTGTGACAGAGCCGCCAAAGGATTTCTCTTCATTGCCTTCTACTTCTAGGGTGAGACCCAGAGTCAAGGCCATTATAATACCTCCTGAAGGGGTTAGACTCAGTGGAAACACGGGGAAAAGAGCTACTGGTAAGAGGAAGCAAAAACAGGTTGAGAGTGTTCCTGAGGTTCCAGTAGAGACAGTTATTCAGGCTGAGCCTCACGTTTCACCTCCTAGTTCGCCTCACATACAGCCTATTGACATAGATTCTGAGCCTGAGATACCAATTCAAGCAGGATCGGAGACAACTGAACCACCACAGGTTGATACATCGGGGACAGTCTCTCCTCAAATTGAAAATATTGTTCAGTCTTGTTGGCTCGAGAAGTCTTTGGGAAGACAGAGGCGTGAACCTTCGTACAACCTTGATTTATCTGAGTTCGGTGAACCCTATCAGAGAAGATCGAACAAGAAGATAAAGGAACAAGTGCATATCGACAAAACTCCAGAATCAGAGATTGTTATCGAAGTTGCTGTTCCTCCAGAGGGTAAGAGCTTAGATGAAGTCGAAGTTGGTGACTTTACATTCACTAAGGAAAATCTTGGCAGGATCACTCAAGAGACAGATGTAACTCTTCTTAAGATCATCACTAATAATCTTGAAGAGCGAATCACGAAGGATGGAGAAGATAAGGCCTTACTCAAGGCTGAAAATAGTCAACTTCGTCAGTACATTTCTGATCTTGTTCATGGAAATCCAAGTAGAGCACCTGTTCTTCCTCAGCATACACCTGCAAAACAACGAAAATTGGATCAGTTAGTCAATCATGGAAAACTTTTGGACAACTAGATTGATAGTTTAGTTGCTGTTGGTCGCTGTCTTTTTGCAGATATGTATCAGTTGAGAAGTGATGCACATAAGCTTCGTCAGGGTGTTCAGTCACTTGAGATTGCAGTTGCAGAGAGTTTGGCAAAGGATCGTGTTCTGGTATCACAGTTGTCAATTGCATATGATGCTTTGGAGTTGGTCGAGGATCAAGAAAAAGTTTTTACTTGGAGAGAGCATCACCTTCTCAGGACAGAAATATGTGAGAAGATTTCTACCAAGTTGTTTTCACTCAAGGATGATGTGGTTGGAGTACTTGCACTTGTCAGCGGTTTCGTCGTTCAGATTCCGTGTCATTATCTTCTTGAAGATGGAACGTATGTTGAGTTGGACAAAGTACAAGCAGAGTTCGAGAAGCTGATTCGTGACAGCCTTGAAGGTGAACCTATGGCGCCTAAATTAGAGAATATTTCAGTGATTGCAGCCAGTTTCAGAAAGGCGACTGAAGATTGTAAAGATGGTATGCACACAATTACAGAAAGTGGCAGAGAACTAAAGAAACAAACTATTATTTTGGACAGCGTCAAAGTGCCAGATGACAAAGAGACCGACGAGTTCTTGGTCGAAGTGTTAGACCGAGTTGACATGGAGTGATCTGCCAATTGGAACCTGCAGTTAATTTCAAGGGTTGAGTCCTGAACAGAAGTTAACTCGACTTTCAGTCTTGAGTTTACTTGCTGACTTAACACATGCTTATCTCATCCTTGGAATTATCATCACAGGAGTTAGGGTTAGGGTTTCCAGTTAACTGAAAGTAGTGTCCAGTTAACTTTGCTTTAAATAAGGACGTGCATGCTTGCACATGGTCCATTTAGGTTATTTGTACCGGTTAACTGATGGTAGCTTTCCAGTTAGCGCATGGTTCTTCATTAAGGGTTTATGGCGGAAATCTTGCATGCATTGCATTGTAGAATGACTCGAAGACGTTTTAAGGGTTACCACACCTTGATGTATATTATAAAATAAGAGTTTTTGCTCTCATTTGTAATTAATTTTTGCTTGAGAGAGAAATATATGCTGCGCCTACCTTGCCCTCAATATTGCTCTTTTGGTATTTGTTCATGCGTCTTTGCTATTACAGTTGATTGTTATGCCACATAGGGTTTCATGCGATTGTGATAGTGAACTCTTTCCATAGTTTAGATAAATCTGTTTTGTGCATCTTTACCATTACAATCAATTGTTATGCCACATAGGGTTTCATGCAATTGTGATGATAAATCTGTTTTGTGAACTTTTACTGTTATGATCAAGTGTTATGCCACATAGGGTTTCATAAGATTGTGATGATAAATCTGTTTTGTGAAGTATTTACTATTATAATCAAGTGTTATGCCACATAGGGTTTCATAAGATTGTCATGGTAAATTCTTAAATCTGTTTTGTGCCTAATAAACTTATTCAGATTGAGATAATAGTTGTGCCACCTTGCCTTCAAGTAGAGAATCTGAACTAGTTTATCGTCCGATAGTCAAAACCTTGCTCCGTTTCCTCATGCTCTGTTTTCTTGAGGGAACTGGATAGAATTTAAGTTATTAAGTTTAGTTGTAGTTAGTGAATCAAGCTAAACCAAAGAAAATTCTCGCAACGTATATAGTTTTCTAGAAAGCCTTGTACCTCTACAATTGAAACAAAAGACAGGAATTAGTTTTAGCTTATTTCCCTTTATAGGTATTTTTGTCAAAGCAATAACGCAGGAGCTTCCTCCTAATTTGAAGAGCACTCATTATGAGTGTGTATAGCCGTCTGCATTCAACTCTTATCATCTTTAGGTGCTAGTTGTTACTTAACAAATTCTGAATTTAATATTGCTCCACTGCCAGCCAGGCATCCATAGCCCTGGTGGAGTTACTCGCATATTCCCAAAACCAATATCTCAAAGTATAATATTTCTTTCATTTTTCTCCTTTTTCTTTCTCCTTTTTCAGATATTTCTTTTAAGCACATTTTTCTTTTTCATATTGATTTTCCGTCAATTCCACAATTGGCTGGCAAGCAGTGAAGCCTCCAATGGGTTTGAGAATTGTAGTGGCACTGAAGCAAGATGTAAGATTTTCACTTGCCGTAACCTTTCCCAAGAAACCATAATGACTCAAAGTGGAGATAGGTAGGGCATTTAAGATCTTTAGACTCATGTGTTAAGACACAATAACGGGTTGATCTCCCGAGCCGAGCTTATTCCCAAACTGGATGATGACAAAAGGAAAGCAACTTTGGCTTTCAACATTAGCACAATGTCCAGTGGAAAGAAACCAAGTTGTGAAAATAAAACCATCATCACCCCCTTCGCAACGGGAAACTCCAAAATCTTTGCCCATTCCAGACCAAAACCACCTGAGCGGACAACTCAGGGAAGAACGCCAAACCAAAAACCCAAAAGGGCAACAAGCCAAAACAAAACGGGAAACGGAAAGCAACCCAAGCCAAAAGGAAAACGGAAAAGCAAACCTAAATCTAACTATGTACAAAGTAGGTCCCGGGAGGGAACCTATGCTTGGAAATAATGCTTGAGGAATTGCCCATTGACTGGCAATGGGATATCCCCTCTTGTTCGTGTCTATAACTTAAATGCATTATCTCCCAGGATCTCAAAAGCTTGACAAGGGCCCAACCACAATTTGTTGATCTGTCTATTCATTACTCCTTGAAGCGTGGTGTAGCAGTCAAAATTTCAAAAGTCTCGAGAGAAAGGTTCCAAATTGAGCGCTTACTAAAAATAGTAAGTTGTCAGAATTTAGTGAAAATTTAATGGGAACCTGTCGGAAGCTTCTTGAACATAGGGCCAAGCTCAAACTTCAATTCGCTCACTCAAATTGACCTCAAAGTAGCCTAAAGAATGAAAACCCTAATCTACCAAACTGCACTTCAGACTTAGTCAAATTTTCAAATTAGGCCAAAAGATAGGCACATCGCCAGAAAGATAGACGGAGCAAAAGAGAGACAGCGGGAAAACCAACCAAAAACAAAGCCAAAATACCCAAACGAAGCAAAAAATTAGCGGGTTCCCATTTTGAATGGGGTGATGTGTGAAAAGGTCACAACAATACCATCTGTATCTTCAAGTTCCAGATGTTTTTATTTTGTTTGCCATCTGATTTGAGTAGTTTTGTTGGGGGCACTCATGTAGATTCTTGTCTTCTTGATCATGATTTTCATCCTACTTTCAGTGTAGGTTCTTCTTTCAACATTATAGCAGTGATACCCCAAGTTTCCAGGACGGGGACGGTGGGACGAGTCCCTAAGTTTCTGATTTTTTAGGCCAAATTTGGGGACGGCGAGGGAACGGCTATATAAAATATAGGGAAAATTTTAAATATTCATATGAACCCATGGATAAAGCATGCATAATATACATTATAGAACCTTAACATATAACAATTGTGTTCAACATTCTTTGTCAATACTCAATACGCATTGAAAATTCAGAATTAACATACATGAATCATGATACAACCTCCAAGTTATAATTTATAAACTTATATCAAATTACATAAGGTTATTTCCAGCTCACAAATTGGGCGAACATTTGTGATTACAGTGAAGATTGTTTCACCTAGGTTATTGATTACTTGGCACAGAACAATAATGAATAGCTAAGGCATCTGAAGGCAAAATTATTGTAGTTTGGTGGGAGTGTAGACTACTAGAAGTAAATTCAATGCTAGTGTATTGTCTGATATGGATTTGAGCAGTTAAATGTTGGGACAATTGCTGCACTCAAGGAGTTTTGAGCATCAATATTCAGCCTATTTCCAATTGTGAAGAACTGTTTAAAAATGTCAAAATCCTAAGTCTTTGTCTCTAAAATCTATTAGTGAACAACAAGCAAATAAATTAAAGTTTACACACCTCGGAATAATTTTGTAGAAACCCTAGTTTCCCTCTGCTCTGAATCTGATAGTTTTTTTGTCTTCTTTGACGTTTTGGGTTTTTGAACGTTTTCAAGGGGTTTGAACAATAAATGAAATGGTACGTTTTAATCTTGAAACATGAAATAAATGCTTGAAAAATGATTTCACTTCGTAAATCTCAAACCCTAATATAGATACTGAATCTGGATCATAAATTATACTTCTGCAACTATTACAATAAAGATTTGATGACATGCAAAGTAAAAGGCAATAAAATATTGAAACCTGGTTTTGATACAGCATTAAATATTCTGATAAAAAGGTACGGCTGCAACCAATATGCTCTATCTCCCTCTGTCCAACGATTGCAGATGACTCCAGACTCCCAGGCGCCTCCACTGCTGATGACAGAAGTCTAATATGTAAGGCGTTTGGATCTCTTGAAGAATACGCCCAAAAAGGGAGTGGTACGGCCTGTACAGTACAGACTGGTACGGCTATAGGCTGTGACAGCAACAATTAATTCAAGATGGAATGTACGGCCTTTGATGTATCTCTAACAATCTCTGAAATAGGCGCTTGAACCAGAGTAGAATGAATCCCTGCTGGCAACTGCCTCTTTATAACCTCTGAAGGTGAAGGTACGGCCTGGTACAAAACAGTACGGCCCTGTGTGCAGCAATATCAATTAATAAAATATACGGCCTTCTCTGTGGTCTCCTGTATCTGGTGAAAATAGGTGCTTTCCTGAATAGATTTGTTCAACTAGATTCAACTCTGAAAACCCCTAAATATATCAACTCTGTGATGCTCTGCAACTTCTTCTGAAATGAAGAAATTCCTCTAATGGCAATAAATCAGATGTTATTTCACATCCTCTGAACTGCTTCGATGGAGATGGCTCGTTCTCCAAAGAATTCGAGATGAAACCCTAAGGCTTCCGTTCTCTGATGAAGTCTGACTAATTTTTAATTCAATAATGACATAATGACTCAAAAACCAATGCAAAATCCCCTTTATTGCACAAAAGTGCGATTTCCTTAATAATAGGGAATTTTAATATATTCACTTTTAAATCTTTTAATTTTCTCCATAGTTCTCAGTGAAATATTTTATAATAATTTTAATTGCTAAACTGGCCCCTTCAGATGATGGGCGCACCCCTCAATGAGAAATCACTTAAGTTATAATTTAAAAATTATAACTTTATATTATAAGCCTTAATTAATTAATATTTAATCAATGCAATTAAATATTAATATTTCTCCCGTTAATCATCCGCTATCGCCCCGTCAAGCCGATTTAACTCAAGGATTCTCGATGCCGCCAAGCCATACCGCAAAATAAAGCAGGGTCCGATATCACTCCGCCAGAACTGCTAAAATAGCAATTTCGCAAGAAGTCTCCGATCGAGCCTAAACGGCCAATTGATCAAAACTGCTAACTGGACATCGAGCCAAGCTCCCAAACGACCCTCTAACCACTCATTCTACGAGGGTCTCCTCGATAGGCCAATCTTACAATCTCGATGCTCAAAAATGGGGACATGACAAATTTTTGTTATTTTTATATATCTCTAATAGAGCAGCAAATATTTATCTCATGAGTTTTCCAAATATTGTGAAAGATATATGAAAATAATTTATACCAACAACTCATAAACCAGAAAACTAAAAACAATTATATACTTTTTTTTAATTTTAAAACATGCTTTGACGGATGGGATGGTATCCCCAGATGCCGAGGGATGTGATGAACCCCGCTAGCTCACAACTCAAACCCCTGTATTTTCTTATCTTATTTGTGTTTTTTTAGTTTTTTAAAGAAAAAGTTTGTAGACAGAAGAGAAGGGCGCATCATATAAAATGCTATAAATGTAACTGAGCTATTTTCTACAGATGAAAGTGCGGAAGATATTATTTCAACTGAAACCAATAGATCACAAATGATAAACATACCCGAAAGCTTCCAGATTATTTATTTAAGAAAATAAGTCCAGTTTGCCAGCCAAGATGGTGAAAACTGACAAAATCCAGTGTAGGAAGCTACAAAATGCAATGTCCAGCCTAGAAACTGAGGCAGATGATAGGTATAAGCCAGACGCCAAAGAAGCTGAAGAGAAACCCTCAAAAGGAAAGGCGTTTCTCCTAGAAAATCCAAACGCCCTTGCACAAAGAGCCACGCACTTCAAGCAAAAAGCCAAAATCCTCAACTCAGAAGGTACGGCCATGAAGTAGAGTGTCTGCCAGATGAAAGGAAGACGCCATCTCTCAAACCCTCCTGAAACTGATAAGGAAACTCAATAGAAACACAGATTAAGCTCAATAGAACCTCTGAATGAAGCTCTCACCAATGCACTAATTCGACTGGTCTCTCACAGTCTCGGAAATGCTCAACACTGAAGAGATTTTGTTCTCCAATGGAAGATTTGCTCAAACCCTAATCACAAAGGATAGCACAGAAGAAAACCCAAAGGCAAAGTCGAAATAATCAATGAGTCAGTTTCTCATTGTCAAAATGCCTTATATCCCAAAAAGGCACGCATTTCAAGAAAATGATGCCACTTTTCATCATTTAAATCTCTTAAAATATATTTAAGTCACTTTCAATAGTTTAGACTTAAATATTTTGGGCGCCCACTTTAAAGATTAAGTGATTTAATTTTAAATCACTTTTTTATGAATATTTAAGTGATAAAAAAGTATAAAGTCAATTTGACTTTATAATAAAGTATTAAGTTAATTAATAACTTAAATCACTTAAATAATCATAACTTTCTCAAAACTGCATATATTTTTGTGCTGTCAGAAGCTGTCAACTCCTAAACTGCCAAGGCCTGCAGTGAGCCAATCACTGAACTCTGAAAATGAGAATGACCAACTCCTCCAGAAAATACCACTGACCCTCTAAACACAACCTGTTAGCCTATGAGAGTCTGAGTAATAGCCTAACCACCATCAAACACAATCATGCCAAAAAAGGGGACATTACAGGGGACGGCTCGAGCGTCCAATGACCATCCCCGGGACGGTCAGCCGTCCCCCTTTCCCCATTTTGGGGACATTTCCCGGCTTTTGAAAAAAAAGAAGGGGGCACCACGAGACTGTCCCCCAGCCGTCCCCCTATACCTAGGACGTTCCGGGGACAGGGACGGGCCTTTTTTTTTGTCTTTGGGGGGGGGGGGCAGGGGCCGGGGGGGGACGCGTCCTCGGGTTCCCCTACATTATAGCAATCATTCTTCAATAGTGTTTGCAGCTTCTTCGTGCTTCAGTGGTTTTCTTCATGTTCATTCTTTGTTCCTATTCTTTTTGAGACATTGTTTTGGAGGCTTTTCAGTCCCTCACATTGTTTTGGAGACTTCTCAATTCTTCACAATGTTTTGGAGGCTTCTTCAGTCCTTCACTTGTATTTCTCTCTTTTGGAAAGGAGTTTTCTCCCACTGGGTTTTTCTCCTTTTCTCCAGTTGTACGAGATTTGATTTTTTTGTACATGGGTAACTCATCAAGCCTTGTTTGTCGAGACTTATCATGCATTCATCTTTAGAGTTTTGAGTTTCTCCCTGAGTTTCACTTAAGGGGGAATGTTAAAGTAAAAGGTATTTCCTAATTAATTATTTACTTAATTATTAGGTTCCTTTTCCTCTAATCACTTAAGCTTACTTAGGTCATGTTCTTTTTATGTCTCATGTCATAGGATCAGGACATATGTCATGATCTTGTTTTACCCTCAACTAGGATTTCTAGGTTAATTATCTTTTTATAAGGATTCTTTATTGTATTATCATTAAGATGCACATCAATTACGATTCATTCTTTTTTGAATCAATAGCTTTTGGTCTCTATAGCCATGATATTCTCTTTTTTTGTGACAGGGGTTTGATAGCAGGTGATCCTTGCGAGTTGTGGAGTTGATTTTTCCCAACTTCAACAAAAGTTTTGTAAGCCTTCATTAGTTTTGGACAACACAAATTCAATCAAACTCCAAGGAAATATAATGATTTCATCTAGAGAGATGAGGAACCTCAAAACTAAAAATAATGCCCACCAATGCACCCAAAATCATGAAGGAGACAACTACACTACCTGGAAAACTGAAGTGCAAACCCAACTTGAGTTCGAAGACCTCTAGGACATTGTCTCTAGAAATCTCACTAGACCTACACAAGCTGATGCTAACCAAACCAGATTTGACAAGCCCAACCAAAACGTCAAACCCATTATTTTGTTTGGAGTTTCTAATGAGGCTTAACTTCACATTCGAATAACCACCACTTCCAAAGATGACTCAGATCATCTCAAAACAATTTGAGGCCAAAAACTAGAATTAAATTATTCATTTATAATGTTAATTACACTATCTACAAATGCATAGTGGAGAAAAGGTAGATAATTTCTTTAGAAGAGTTGCAGAGATTAGGACATCATTGCAAGCATTAGGGGAAGATGTATCAAATGACTCTCTTGTGCCTATTGTCTTGAGAGTTCTACCCCCTTCCTTCCATGTATTTCACTTGTCTTAATGCGTCTAAAACAAAACCATCTTTTAAAGAGTTACTAAATTTTCTTCAACAAGAAGAAGCAATTCATAATGAGATTTCTAACTCCAAAGGCAATCAAGCCCTCACACCAAAGTAGAAGGGAAAACAACCTGCATGTCAAAGTGGTCCATCAAATCCCTGAAAATCACACCAGGAAAACTCTTCTACAAAGAAAAAGAAGTGTCTTATTTGTGGAAGAAAGGGACACAATCTACAAGACAGTTGGTAAAATTCCTATGCCAATAGTGAATCCAATCAAAGAAAGCCACAATAATCTTCTTAGAGGGACAAAAAGAAGAATCCCCATTGGCAAAAAAAGCCTAATAAGCAACATGGCAATGTTGCATCAATAGGTGACTCAGATGCTGAAGAATTTCTATATGCTGCAGAATCTCAGGCTTCCACTTCTATTAATTCAATCTAGTATGTTGATTATGGTGCATCCAAACATATGACAGGTGAACAAGAGTGGTTTTGTGATCTCACATCATCAAATTCCTATGGGAAAGTATCCCTTGGCAATTATACATCATGTGAAGTTCAGGGAATTGGTGATATCTCCTTGCCCCTCAAAACTCACAAATGTCAACTTTCCTAAGGTTCTATATGTTCCAAGGCTCATGTTGTGACCTTTTCACACATCAGCCCATTGCAAATGGGGACCCTTTGTTTTTGCTTTTTGAGTTTTTTCCTTGGCGTCGCAACTGCTATTTACCATGTTTCTTTTACAATGAGGAATTTGAGTTTTTGAGGGGTCACCCGAGCCAAGTAGAGAATTTGAACCCGAATCAATGTGTAAACATCATCACAGTGCTTAGAGGGCCCAAGGGACGAAGATTGACTATCATTTGAGCCAATTCTGACATCTACTTTTTAGAGATTGACCCTCCGGACCCCCCTATTTTTTAGGGACTTCATTTTTGGCATTTTTGGCCCATGTTGGACTTCCTATTTTTTAGGGGCTATTTTTGGAAAGTTACTATTTTTGGAAAAGTTTCTATTTTTGGCAGGGTTTCTATCTTTAGAAAGTGCCTGGATTTCAAAAAATCAGTAAGAAGTCCCAAAAAACCAATGGAAAATCACAGAAAATCAATTGAAAATCTGAAAAAATTCATAGAAAAGTCTGAAAAATTATGAAGTCCATGGTGAAATCTGAATAAGTATGAAGGCTGGTCTGAAATTAGACATGGCAAAAAGGCTGGAAAGTTCGCCCAACATGTAGAATGGAGATGGCAAGAAGCCTTGGAAGTTCGCCCAACTTCATGAGGGCATGGAAAATGAAATGGCAAGACCATGAGAAAGTCCGCCCAGCTGAGAGAGGTAAATGGAAATTCATCTTCAAAGTCCGCCTAGCCTTGGATAAGTGGAAAATCCTTTTGGAAGTCCGCCCAGCTTGATGGGGAGTGAAAAAAGCTTAAGAAAGTCCGCCATACTAAGAAGATATGGAAGAAAGCTTGCAAAGTCCACCCTCACATGGAAGAGAACTTGGAAAGTCCGCCCAGGCTTGAAAGGAGATGGCAGAAACTTGACAAAGTCCGCCTAGGTTTGAGGTGGAATGGAAAAAGCATGAAGAAGTCAGCACTTGAATGGGAAATGGAAAAAACTTCATAAAGTCCACCTAGCTTGTGATAAAATGGAAAGCGTGACTTGAAGTCTGCCATCAAGTATATGGAAAAGAATTATCCAAGTCTGACTTGGAAAAGAATGCCTCAAGTCCGCCCATGACAAGAGATGATGCTTGGAAAATACTTTATTAAGTCCACCCCTTTACAATGAGGAATAAAATACTTGAGGTCTGACTTAAGAGGAAAAAGAATGTGAAAATCCATCATAAATTCTAACTTGCATCATGTCAAGAAGCATTTAAAATCCGCCAGCGCTTGGAGATAGGTGGAAAAGAAGGAAGTCCGCCCACCCCTTAGTATAAAAATTTGACACAAAAGAATGAATGGAACAAGTCCTAGAAAGTCCGCCATTCTTTAAGAGAAAGAGTATGGAAAATTCAACAAGAAGTTCAACCTCAAGATAGAGAAATGGAGAATTCGACATGAAGTCCGCCATACCAAGAGAGAGAATGGAAAAGAACTCATCAAGTCTGCCTGGAAGGAATGGTGAAAAGGTCACCAAGTCCGCTGGAGGTAGATTGGAAAAGAATCAAACAAGTTTGACTTTAGGAGAGAGAATGTGGAAAAATCTTTATAAAGTCAAGCAAGTTCGCCAAGAGGAGAAGTAATGAGGAAATGAATAAAATCCTTGACTAAGGATGGAATCCTCCCAACTTAAACAAGCCAGATTCAGAACTGAAGGAAAATCCACAGGAAAAGTTCATTTGAGCACAGAAATGGCCAAAATCTTGAAGGTGTTACAAAGTAGCCAAAATTTGGCTAAGTGTGGGAAACACTTCACAGAGAAAATTCTAGTTTCCTCCATTGTGGTGAAAGCCAAGATTCATTCTTCTCCAAATTCAAGGCACTTGAAGGAATATCCAGACATCTTGGGGGGATTTCATCTACAATCCCAGGCCTATTGAAGCAATCAGGAAAGACTTAATAACTTTAAGTCTAAACATGTGCTCCAAGGCAAGACTTCCAATATAGGTGAGAAGAAGCCAAAGTCCCAAAAAGAATCCGGCTAGGAGGAAACAAGCACAAGAGGCAGAGTCATCAGCAAGGAAAATATTCTAAGGCAAGCACATGGAACAAGACCAAAGTGACCAAGGAAGACCTCCAGCACACTGAGGTGGCACCTCGTCATCTTCCAACCAATCAAATTATTCCAAATCAACATGCAACAACTTTCTATTTTATTTGTTGGTTCATATTTAGCAAAAGGACAAGTGTCCTCAAATGTAATTTTCTCATTGGTCGAGGTGTAGTTAGTAGTAACAAACCCTAATTAGGGTTTTATTTTGTAATCTCGGTCGTTGATTCTAAATTAATCTTGGCCATTGAATTGTAATTGGGGAGCCTATAAATTGAGCTCAACCCCTCATTTGTAAAGCATGGGAGCATGTTGCAAAACATGTCAAGATAAGTAAATTGTTGTATACGACTACCAAAGTAATAAGTAATGCATGCATTGTTCTAATGGTGATTACTTCTCTTATTTTGGAGTTGGCATGGTTCTTATCCCTCATCATAGTTTAGATTTTATTTCATGTATGTTAGGTGAATGCAAGATTTGATAAGTATTGATTTATGGTGAAACTTTTGCTCATACTTTCTTTGAATGGATGATTTTCATTCAATGCGTAAAGTTAGCCTAAGCTTACTTTGTGGATTCTTAACTTCTGTCTGAATAAATATTGTTCGATTTGATGGTAGTTATTCATGACATGAAAATCATAAGCACATTCCCTTGAAGATTGCACCCACTTTGTGTAGTTGTCCTAAGCATGGCGAAGCAAAGCGTGGTTATTTGTTTCACCAAGTCAATACTGTCTCTTGAATTCTTAGGAAGTAGATTAGAACTTTTGAACCCTGATCTCCTTCAATTTGTTTGATTCGGGACCCAAACAATAGAGCTTCATTGTCTAGACCTTCATTGTGAATTGAACAAGCCTAGCATAAGTCCCTTTGTGTTACCAGCAAATCACAATGCCCACTAAGCTTACCACACGTCAAGACCTGACATAATGAACCTTGGAATCACCATATGATCTTCTCACAATCTTAGCATACGTGGTGGTTTTTTCAAGAGAGGATAGGGTGTCTTTGGGCATTTTATTCTGATGTTTGGTGTGTCATAAAACACGCATCAACAGCTCACAAATAACCAGACTTTAGATTTTTCTTTGTATGGATACACGGATGCAAACTATGTAGGTTATGTAGATGATAGTAAGTCTACTTCAAAATTTATTTTCTTTTAAGGATCCAGTTCAATATCTTGGGGGAGCAAAAAGAAAACCATTGTTGCTCGCTCTTCCACAAAGGCTGAATATTGCACCGCAGGTGGAGCTATTTGTGAAGTGATATGGTTACATCGCATTTTGACAAGTATGGGTGTTCTTGAGACTGGTCTCACCACATTTTTTGTGACAATCAAAGTGTGTTGAGGCTTGTTCGCAATCCTATTTTTCATGAGTGTACCATGCATATTGAGGTTCGGTGTCGCTATGTCCATGAACATGTTCAACAATAGAATATCCAGCTACAATTTTGTTCAACTCAAGAGCAACATATTGACATATTTACCAAATCTCTTGCAGCTGTGAAGTTTTTCAAACTTTCTTGCTCTGTTCTCTTGGGCATATGATGTAATAAGGGGGGGATTGCTAGTATATAGTTTATTTCATCATAACTAGAACCAAATGGTAGTTGTTCGGTTCTTTGATCAACTGCCTCTCTAGAACCGATTTTCATCACATGAATCTGCATTCTCCTCACAATATTTGGTCATTGCTTCTACTCATTCATTACCCATGAACACTAGAATTTATTCGCATTGCCACAAATGAGATAGGAATTTGCATCATTGTCTTATAAATATAGGGAGCTCCTAACTCAGAAATGGATGCTCAGTTGTCCCTGCAAGCCTAGAAACACACAGACAGCTTTTTGGGCATTTCAAATGCTTGTGCAAAAAAACCTTAAATGAAGCAAAAATAATGTATTAAAACACAAAACACTGAACTTGAAAAGAGAAGTAGCTGAAATAACTTGTGACCCATTAAAAACAATAAACAAAGCTTTAGTCGGGTTTGGGATTTTGCAGCAATGAATGGACATTTGGACAACTAAGAAGCTGGGCATGATAAATGGAACAGTATGTAGTTGTGTACGAACAATTTATTCACATTTTGTAATGTCCCTTATAAAGCTTACTTAGGATTTTGCCTTCAATCTTACGATATCAAAGTATGCTAAAGGACTAATGCTTGTAAGAGAGGGTAAAAATGATTATAGACCTCTACGATCTTAAAGAGTAACTCTAACTTACTGTTTCACACTAGTCTTGATCAATGGACACTTAAATATTGATAGGAGAAAGTATTTCTGACATAAATTCTGAAATAAGAAGTCTGATTCAATTATTTGTTCAATAATGGAATTTTGTCAAGAAAGTATATGTGATATTTCTGATTTATCAATTTATAATCATGCATTAGCATGTACAAGAGAATTATGTCATTAATCTGATTGCTGCTCCTGACTTGGTCTCTATATTCATGCGATTTCCCTGGCCGCTGTGTCTGAAATTTACTAATTAATCATGCGTCCATTCCTTTGGCTGGTCGTAGGCTCTTTTAGTGCACTCGATCTGAAGTTTAAATATATAAATCTGCAATGTTCGCTGATGTCCCTCTCCACAATTCTCATTGACCTTCTATATCTTCATGTCTTCATGATTAAAGACACCCTTTCTGAAAGGTTATGACCTTCCAAACAAGCATGACTTTTATTTATTGGTTGTTGACCTTTCAAAACTAATTGCAGCCCCTTGTTAAGCATAATCACTGCCTTTTAGGCATAAATATAATCACTACTTTAGTCGCTCCTGTTCATTATGTATCACTGCCTTTTAATTTCTGAGATTAGATAATTATAATTGTTATCTTCTTGATTTGGCTTTATTAACTAGATTGATTCTTTTAATATTTAATCTTTGTCTTTAGCTGATTGCCTTTCAACAATAACTTTTTTAATTGTTCTTCACATCAAACTCATCTGCTGGTTGCGATTTATCTTAGACTGCTGGTTGCGATTTATTTTAGTATTTGAATGGGTTTATTACACATTTTGTGTAATTTTCAGAATTATTTTAACTTTTCGGGGAGTTTTAACAATGTCAGGACTCTCAAAAAGGATTGTGAGTTTAGACATTTTATTCTGAGAAAGATATCTCAATCCTCAAAGGCTACTATCAAGGTTAAGAGTGGCCTTGCAAACGATGATGATTTTACTGCATGGAAATGTGTTGACCTTCTAAGTGAGAAACAAAAAGTTAAGGGGATGCAGATTCAGGTGCGAAAATAGTATACAAGGCTCATATTCAATAGTGTGAACACATCTCACTCACGCTCAAGGAAAAGGAGTTGAGAATTGAGAAATGCAAGGCATTGAAACAAGCAGAGATGGATTGTTTTATGGTTAACCAAGGTCCAAGCTAGAGAAGATTATGAGAGGTCACTTGGACAAGCTGAGGCTTTGGTTGCCCAACAACCAGGACATAATTTCTCAAGACAAATGGGTCAAATGCAGAAGTATGAAGAAAGCAACGCCAGGACTGCAAGGTTTCTTTGTGCTTGTGTTGTACTTTTCAATGTTACTCACTCTCCATATTGGCATGAGATGGTTTGGAAATTTGACATTTCAGAATGAACCTCTATAGATATCTCAAATTTAATTTCAAATGTTTCCCTCTATGAGCATTGTTGGACATTGAAAACTGAAACCTCTTACTTAGTTAAGAAGTTAAGTCTTTGGAATTATATGTACGCAGTGAATGAAATGAGAATTGTATTGTCTTCTTTCATTGAAGACTTCTTATTAGTGGCTAGTTTGAATCCTCATTTTTATGTGACAAATTGCTGAACAGAATCAGAAATTTTATATTCATTGTAGAAATAAAAGCAACAGATTAATAAAGTGAATCATGAACATCCAAGGTCATAACTCATACCAAAAATTGCATGCCTTACTTTCTGCCCAAGCCGAAACTTATACTCCACATTCTGGTAAGCCATTGCCCTTGCTGCTGCTGCTAAAGAATCTGCCTGTATTTTCCAAAATTAAAGAAACATCAAGTTTATCAAGTAATGATACATTTAATGCTATATAGTACAGGCTAAGAAGAACTCTATGTTTTGAAATTTGCACACCAGTTTACATATCACCTCATTTAGTACTTATGCATCAAAGGATCTAGTTTGCAAGAAAAATGTCACACCTCCAGATTGGAAATTTGATCACGCAACTTGGCAGCATAAACATAATCTTCATTTTCAACAGCCTCATGTAGATCTGCCCTGCAGAAAAGATTATGAAATGATATAAAGACTCTCTACTCTTGGACATTAAATAAACTACAAATAACCCTAATACCATTTTTTATTTATTTACTTTTATTTTTCATATAAATACTAGCATTCATTATGTAGTTAACATTCTACGAAATGTACAACTTAAGTGCATTGTCCAAAAAAAATGTTCATTATGAACTATTTTTACTAAGGTTGTTAATTTTATTAAAATAATTTAATGGGCACCTTAGTATAATAGCTCGTTAGAATGAGAATCAAAAGTTTTAAATGTTGGACATTGATAAAGTGATCTTTGGTGCTAATAATAATATCACTTTCTAAAGTAATAAGGCTCATTTAATTTATAAAGTGATTTTATATTATATTTTCCGAAAAGCTTCCGGAAATGTTATAAAAGGAGTTTGGGGAGCTCATTTGGGGAGATGCTTGAGAATTGATAACAGGTGGTTGTTGGTTTGAACTTCATTCATTCACAAGCTTTGTGAAGACGAAAACCCTCATAGAGGAAATTAGCTGCGAAAGTGAAAGATCTTTCCTAGCTGATTTGTTGGTGGTTTCATTCAAGAACTAGCAGGAGCTTCATTGATGCAAAATTTCAGTTTGTTTGTCAAGCAATAAAGCAGACCATTATGGGCAGATTTTATGAAGACTAAACAGCAATTTATGAGTGTCAAAATATACAGCTTACCAGTCATTAGCTGGCCGTACCATTTTTGTGTAGGCCGTTCAGCCTGGAGGAAGGGCGTGGGGTTCCCAAGGCAAGGCGCCTAGGTTTTGAGGGGAATATTAATTGGTTTGGGGGCGCCATGGTGTGAGGAACACTCAGCAATAAAATTGGAGTTGGAATAGCTTGTGTTTGGAAGAGTTGGTTAACATTTTGGAGCCATCCGTTGTTGTTTACAGTCCATTTCTAGACCATTTATGCACAGCAGCAAATGGGTATCTTTGTATTGTCATTTTGAGATGATTAACCATCTGGGTATTGTAAAAATCACTGTTATATTGGTTTCCAAACTCTGATAATTTTGTAATTCATTTCCAACTAATGGGTAATTTCAAATATTTAAAATATTCAGCATTGTTGCCTTATAAATATTATTGCAAGTATTTTTATTTGATTGCATTGGCTATATTACCATCAAAACACATATTCTTATTCAGAAAACAAACAAAAATATATATAGGGTGTTCATTACAAGTTATAAACAGCTCTAGCTAAAAATAGCAAATCCTTGGATATACTCCTCTTCGAAAATGATGACACAAGCTAAAAAAGACTTTTTGTTACACTGCTTTAGATGACTTTGAAGATTTTGTAACTTCTCTGATCACAGCTAACCCTCTAAAAAACCTTGAAAATATACTCATTCATGCCTCCTTTAAGTGCGCATCAATTTTGTACCATGTGCTTGTACTCTAAAAATTTATTTGTTTTGTTGCAAAAGCCAATGCCTTTGTACTGGTGTAGTACCAACCTTTGGCACACACCAATGTCTAGAGATGTTTAATAATAAAAAATTTCCCCCTTTGTATTTGTGCATCCCACCTAATAGGCATGCACCAATACATTACTTGCCATTTTTTTAAATTTCCACTTTTTGCTAAGGCATACACCACTAGCAATCACAACTTTTAGTTTTTCTTTCCAAGAATGATGTACTTGGAACCCCTTCCATGTACCTTTAAACTACCTTTGCATCTTCCTTTGCTTTAGTGTGTATTCTGCATTGTACAAGTGTTTTCATTCTTATCTACACCTCACATCAACACATCATCTACCTTAAGCTAGACTCTTTTTTACATTTTGAGATACTTGTTGAGTATAGGCACACGCCATTATTCATGGAAAATCATACTAACCCTTTGTATTGGCACATTCCAATACATCGTGGAAAAATTTTGAAAGCCCTTGGCTCTTTTGTTGAGGCTCTTTTGCTTTGTTCGAGCACATTTCTCTGCTTGGCACATCTTGCTACATCTTTCATTCCATTTTGCAATGACACATTGATTTCTCCAAGTACTTGAACTTCTGATCCTACAAGGTTAGCAAAAACAACCAACAGGACAATGTGCGTAGAAGAACAAATTTTGCAACATATCAAGGGTAGGTAAGTGAGGATTTCCAGTTGATAAACTTGACTCAATACAAAAATTTTGTATAGGTAACAACAGATTCACAATTTATTGTTATTGTTTTATTGATATTCTTGTGTTATCTCTTGACACTACCACATTGTTCTTTCTTATACTTGTGGAGGAAGTTTGTTCAATTATGGGCATGTACGATTTATCTCAGAATATAAGACAAATAGAAAGAACTGGAACGACTTTTTACTGAACCAAAAAAGCAATACCTGATAAAGTTAAATATGCAACATTGAAAAAACAATAGCTGATAAGTTTAAAGATGTTTTTAACATACTTTAATATAAGGCTGATAAGATGTGACTATTTACAGGTTAAAGTGCTCACAAATGACCTACAATTGTAGAGTCCATGTAACAACCCGACCCTTCCGTAAAATAAAATTTCGATAAATTACATCCTAAAAGTAAGTAAACATGTTAACATGTCATTGCAATAGAATTTTTCTTTTCCTTTATTGATAAAACGTGAACAAATTGTCATGTTAGTTTACAATAAAGATTCCACTTCAATATAAAAACATCACAATACATGAAACAAGAATACATACCTTAACTATCATAGCTCCAATGAGCTTTAAAACAAATAGTAGTAAGAAGGTCCAGGAGATCGTCCTTTCAAATCTTGGTACATCGGCCGCTTGCTGTGGAGGAGAAACATCACTCGGGCGCTTTTCCGCCAACCACGGACTTATAATGCGGTCCCCCGCACACCTATCGTTAGATAGATGGCCCTCCCTTCAAGAAGAGATTGGTAGGGCATCCTTTAACGATTACCAACTGAGCATAGTGCTGTGTCCTACACAACTAGAACTTTGCTATTACACAATCTCGAACTAGTACTCGGATCACAATGAACTGACAGTGTAGTCTCAACTAACTCACGTCTACGTGGCAGTCGTACGTTTCACTACTTTGGCCAAAGTATTATCATTCAGTACTTCGAATGAAGGTCATCTATCATAAACACTACTCAGGGCCGATTTGCATTAAGGCTTTCTTACACTATGCGTAGGTTAGTCCTTCCGGGGTAGTGCGTACCCTAGACCTCCTACATCACGCTAAACTACTAGAAATGAAAAGCATAACAAGTAACTCAAAGTCCTCTCCTTTCCTGGAAATCAATGCCTAGGAGTTTACACAAGCTTCACTAAGTTAACCTTAATGACTTAAGCTGAAAATTGTTACTTGACTCGATGCTATCATTCCCGTCCTAGTATTTAGTACCTACTTAAACATATACTCTTCATATGGAATTAATATTAAGCAAACACTTTATAATGTATCTAGGTTTCCAGTGTAGTTGTACACTAATGCAAGTAATGCATACAAAGGAAAACATGCAATACTATTACTTAAATTCCACAGCCTTATCTTTGATTATGAATTCTAAGAGCAAATCCTAATCTTTGCAAGCATTAAAGAATAGAACAAAATATCACATTCTTATCCTTGTACATTCAGTAAACAGGAATTCAACCCTTGATCAGAAACTCTTCTATAGTAAGAACGAATAGAATGCCTATTGAACTTTAGAAGTGTATTAGAATGGAATAAGAAGGTGAATAGCTTGCCTGATATTTATAAAAATACTCTTATGCAGATGATGAT
Source organism: Sequoia sempervirens (assembly GCA_007258455.2). Classification (NCBI taxonomy): domain Eukaryota; kingdom Viridiplantae; phylum Streptophyta; class Pinopsida; order Cupressales; family Cupressaceae; genus Sequoia; species Sequoia sempervirens. The sequence continues at coordinate 100,027 of VDFB02010586.1, forward strand.
GAGCCCTGCTGGCTCTCAGCTCAAAACCCCCAAATTCTTAAGTCTTTAATTGTTTTTTTAGTTTTTTAAAGAAATCTTATTAGACAGAAGAGAAGGGGCGCAGCATATTTTTGCTCATAAAAGATAATTTTGATCTTATTTCTTCAGAATGAAAGTACAGAATATAATATTAAACACCAACAGATAGATTAAGAATGATAAACATACCAATCAGGCTCCAGATTATTTAAATAAGAAACTGGCCAGGTCTACAGCCGGAAATGGTGAAAATCAGCATAAAAGCACGCCCAAGCTCCAGACAAGGTTTCTCCAGCTCAGAAATTGGTCACAACCCTCTGAAATCACTAGCCGCCAATGTTAGATGCCAAAGCCCTCTCAAAAGGAAGGCGTTTTTATTAATTACTTCACACGCCTTTCTCAAGGCACAAAACCCAATGCAATCCGTACGGCCATGAAAGGAAGCATTAGAATCTCTGAAAGAAAGTCTCTGAAGCTGTGGAAAGGGCGCCACCAGTAGAAACCCTCTAGAATGTGCAAAAGACAAACAACTGCATATAAAATCCCTCTGTCTGCAACTGTAGAACTTCTGTGTGAAGCTCTCAACTGTACTGATTCAGCTGATCTTTCACAGCCTCAAGAGTACTCAACACTGAAGAGTTTTCCGTTCTCCAATGGACAAATTGATCAAACCCTGGTCACAGGAGAATGCTCAAAGAAAGATGCTCAAGGCAATTCGAAATAATCAAAAGGTGAGTTTCTATTGCCAAAAATGCCTCTTAAAGCAAAAGCACGCATTTCCATAATGCTACGCCCTTTTTAGGTTTTCAAAATATTATAATATTTCAATATATTCCTTTTCAATAGTTGGGCGCACTTTTATAATATTTAATCATTAAAATATTATAATCCTCCTTTTTAGATTTAAGTGATATAAAAAATATAAATAAAGTCAAGGTGACTTTATTAAAAGGCGTTTTAAGTTAATAAATTAACTTAATCACTTAAATCCCCGTAAAATGCTCAAATCTCAGGATAATCTCGTGCCGTCAGAAGCGATGAACTCCTGGAATGCCAACGCTCACTGTGATCTAAACACTGTCCACTGAAAACACGAACAAACAAACTCTCCAAAATGCACCACTGACCCTCTATCCAAACTGGCTAGCCCACAAGGGTCCAATAAAGGGCTAACACACTGTCAACTATGATCATGCCGAAAACGGGGACATTACAGTCCGCCCTCCCTGAAATTGCTTGTCCGCAAGCAATCTCAACAACAAAGAATCAACCACTCCACCAGGATCCCAAGGATAGTGTCGTGAAATGTCCCTCATGTCATCAACTGTCTCCTGTAACTCCCAAATCTGATCAACTGGATCATCATGCTGTACCCTGTAAATCTCAATACCATCTGTCACAGGAGAGAAGAACTCAAAAGAAAGCAAGTCAAACTGCTGACAACACTTGCTCCCTAAAACCGCACGAGATATGCTATCATCCAACATATCTAACACGTGCATACCGGAATTGTGCATCTGAAATAGGTCATGTACATGATGACTGAAAATGAAACTGTGTAAACTCCTAACCATGTACACACTGGAAATCTCCTCAACGAGCTCTGTCTGAAAGCTCGATGCACTGACGGAATCTCCAATACTATGATCAACACTCTTGCCTAAATCAGGATCAAAAGTAGAATCAGTATCCACCTCAAAGAGCGGATTATCACAAGAAGATGTAGCATCTGTCTCATAAAGAGGATTTTGTACTAACTGAGCCTCATAACTGTACTGATCCCAATCAAACCCCTCTGATCCCATGGGACTAGAATCAAAATGATAATCCTCCTGAAACATCTCATGCTCCTCCTCTAGAATCTTCGGTTCTATCTTCTCACCTTTTGCGTTGACGAGAATGATAGATCGCATACTCCCATCCTGAAAACCAGCTTGCTGGTCCGTTAAATCAGCAAGGTCATCACCCTCATAAAACCACTCCATTTGTCTATTTGAACCCTTAGGCTTGAGAGGACAATTGTGGTTTTGGTCATAAGGAGCTTTGCAATAGAAACATAGCTTCCTCCTACGCAAATCATTCATAGTTTCTCGATCTAAAGGGGCTGCAAATTTCTTTTTCTGATCTGTATTATCAGCCTTCTTTGGATCTGATTTATTTTCCGTGTATGATGTTGTAGGCTTCGAGCTCGAGCTAAAAGGCTTACGAGGTGTAGATAGCTCCATGCTGCGAGCTTTCCTCATTGCCTCCTGTAAGGTAGGTGGATCAAATGATTTTATCCAACCTTTCATGGGCTCGAAAAGACCTTCAATAAATAATATGACCAGCCTTCTCTCTGAGATCCCTGTCACCATAACAGATAGTCTTTGGAATTCACCAATGTACGATTCCAAGCTACCCAACTGTTTCAGCTGTGCTAAATCTCTGAAGAAAAGCTCAGGATCCCTTCTGTCAAATCTCTCTACCAGTCTATCAGTAAACTCCTGGTAAGAGGTAATCCTGTCATGATGAAGGGTAGTCATGCCATGAATCCACCAGTCATGTGCTACGCCATCTAGATGAAGTGCTGCAAAGCGAATAGCATCCACCTCAGGCATGGGGCGTAGTGTCAGGAAAGTATCCAGTTTACTAACCCAGGCACGTGCTGTAACTCTGCCACTGCCATCAAAATGTACTAAAGTTAGTTTGCTGGTTGCCTGTTTAAGATCACTCTGTTTGTGTCTAGGACGCCTGTCATTCCTGTTCCTGGTGTGCTCTCTCTTCTGGCTCATAAACCTGTCAAAGTTAAGGTGCTCCTTAACCCTTGGTGGCAAATTATCCCACTCATCATGCATCGCCATAATATTATCTGCAAAATTTATTTCACCACCCTGTTCAGCTTCTTCCACTTCCTCAGCATCATCTCTGGTGAACGTGGGAAAAGTAGCTCTCTCATAGGTGCGTACTGGATCTATAATCCTCTGTGGCTGTCTATGGATACTGCCATCTCTATCTGAATCCAAACTACGAGCTCTGTTTAATGACAAATTCTGAACATTCGTGCTGAGTTGTTGAAGAATAGTTGCAACCTGCTCTTGCCCTGCAACCATGCCTCTAAGCACGTCTTTGGCTTCTCTGTCCTCATCCTCCCAGTTATTTCTGTGAGAACTTTCTCCAGCCCTGTTCGCCATATTGTCCCAATCTAATTCCTCCTCCTGATCTGCAAACGGAAATGGTGGAAATGGATTCTGGTCGCCTCTTTGATTTCTAGGACCACCTCTGAAATAGGACTTACCAAAACCCTCTCTGTTTGACTTCATAAATTCTCAAACCCCACAAGCTGGCAGGATGTGAGCTCTGATACCACTGTGATGAGCCCTGCTGGCTCTCAGCTCAAAACCCCCAAATTCTTAAGTCTTTAATTGTTTTTTTAGTTTTTTAAAGAAATCTTATTAGACAGAAGAGAAGGGGCGCAGCATATTTTTGCTCATAAAAGATAATTTTGATCTTATTTCTTCAGAATGAAAGTACAGAATATAATATTAAACACCAACAGATAGATTAAGAATGATAAACATACCAATCAGGCTCCAGATTATTTAAATAAGAAACTGGCCAGGTCTACAGCCGGAAATGGTGAAAATCAGCATAAAAGCACGCCCAAGCTCCAGACAAGGTTTCTCCAGCTCAGAAATTGGTCACAACCCTCTGAAATCACTAGCCGCCAATGTTAGATGCCAAAGCCCTCTCAAAAGGAAGGCGTTTTTATTAATTACTTCACACGCCTTTCTCAAGGCACAAAACCCAATGCAATCCGTACGGCCATGAAAGGAAGCATTAGAATCTCTGAAAGAAAGTCTCTGAAGCTGTGGAAAGGGCGCCACCAGTAGAAACCCTCTAGAATGTGCAAAAGACAAACAACTGCATATAAAATCCCTCTGTCTGCAACTGTAGAACTTCTGTGTGAAGCTCTCAACTGTACTGATTCAGCTGATCTTTCACAGCCTCAAGAGTACTCAACACTGAAGAGTTTTCCGTTCTCCAATGGACAAATTGATCAAACCCTGGTCACAGGAGAATGCTCAAAGAAAGATGCTCAAGGCAATTCGAAATAATCAAAAGGTGAGTTTCTATTGCCAAAAATGCCTCTTAAAGCAAAAGCACGCATTTCCATAATGCTACGCCCTTTTTAGGTTTTCAAAATATTATAATATTTCAATATATTCCTTTTCAATAGTTGGGCGCACTTTTATAATATTTAATCATTAAAATATTATAATCCTCCTTTTTAGATTTAAGTGATATAAAAAATATAAATAAAGTCAAGGTGACTTTATTAAAAGGCGTTTTAAGTTAATAAATTAACTTAATCACTTAAATCCCCGTAAAATGCTCAAATCTCAGGATAATCTCGTGCCGTCAGAATGAACTCCTGGAATGCCAACGCTCACACTGTCCACTGAAAACACGAACAAACAAACTCCAAAAAGCACCACTGACCCTCTATCCAAACTCCCACAAGGGTCCAATAAAGGGCTAACACACATCAACTATGATCATGCAAAACGGGACATTACTAGATGATGATTTAGATTGAGTCTGAAACTCCTTTTTCCTTCAGTCAAAAGATCTCCAGCCTTCTTGTTATTGACGGAGAACTTTCAAACTAGAATGAAGGATAATCTCTATCCTTTAATGTTAAACTCAGAATTGATGACTGGCAGAAATGAATAATGAAATGATACTCTCAGATATGATGAATACTCTCACAGCCGAAATTACTCCCACACACAGTTAAATACTCAGAAAAGAAATGTTCTCCAGATGAATTCGCACAAAAAAAAACTCAACTCAGAATTTAGCAAAAGGCGTGATTTGTAGAATGATAAACTCGGATTGTTCAATGTCCCCCTTCAATGAATGGAAGGCGTCTATATATAGACCCGAATTGCAACTGTTTTCCCTTTTAGAAGGCATGCAAATTGACAACAAGTGCCCAGAATTTGTCAAAAAGACACTTGGCGAATTCACAAACCCTAAGTCATTATAATAGAGATGAATCGACTTCCTATTAAGTCAGCAAATTTAGAATTCTTCAATCCTCACATGGCGGATTGACAGCAAGGCGTTTTTTTCCAGTTTTTAGGTTAAATCGTTGCAATAAACAAGGAAGTTCGTTTCCAAACGAAAAGGTCAAGGTTATGATGTTCCCACGTCACCATTTCGGGCCAAGAGATTAGCATTCGACCATTTCTCAGTGATCAGTTCTTTGCCCCGCGTTTCTGACGCGTTTTTCTTCATACGCGCGACTTTCCCAGGCGTTTTTTTATGCGTTTTTCAAAGAAAACGTGTTTTCTGCCTTTTTTTAAAAGTTTATAAATTCGATTCCTCTTGTTTTAATAATCTCAAACAAAATGAAATCTTTGATTATTTTCCATTCGAAATTGCTTCTCATAGATTAATATGTTTCAAATAAAGCTTTAAATAAAATCGATATAAAGCCCAGGTTCGATACTCATTTTTATTCAAAAATTTCTTTCTACTAAATATTGCGCATTATTTATCCTTTTTGAAATAAATCCCAATGCATTATTTATCCTTTAAACATTTGCAAATTATTTTCTCCAAAAGATATATAAATATATTTATTTATATTTTTAACTCATTAAATATATATATTTATATATTTAACTCTATTCATTTTCCAAAGGATATATAATATATATATTTAATTTTATTGTATTTAATATATTTATAATATAGTTTTAATCTACATCTTATATATCTATGTATATATCAAGTTTAAAATAAACTTATATACATAAATGTATATCCTGTAAAAAACTATATTATATATAATACTAAATATATAATTATATTTAATAATATACAAATATACCCGTATACATTTTTATTTTTCAAAGTACGTATACTGCGAGCCAGTCAGCATACTTTCATTATACGTACCCACGTATATGTGTATATAGGTGTATTATTAAATTCAAAGGCTAAGATTAAACATTATTAATTTCACCATAAACACTAGGTAGAGTGTGTACATATATATATACCTGTGTATACGTATGTATGCGTACATACATGTCGACACATGTGTACGAGCATATCCGTCTGTTTAACGTACACATGTATTGATATGTCTGTACATATAAATACGTGTTCACAATGTATAGATGTATGTGCGTTCCCAATCAATCACAACTTTCACATCATTCATACTTGGGTCATGGTATAGCTAGTCTGACGTTTAAACAATCACATCTCTTAAACATAAAGAAGTGAATTCAGAACCTTAAGGTCAATTAGACAAGTCTATGGATGACTTACCGTTATCTCGACAAACAGACTTAGCTTACTCAATCTATAGTATGTGTGTGTATGCTCAATTTGGTAATTGTTACTGTTTACCCGACCAAGTTCTTCCCCGAATGATGTCTCTCCTCTGTCCGGAGGAATAGTCTTCATACCTGCGCACCATGACATGACATCGGCAGTCATATGCTCATAAAAAGGTAAAAACATCTCACAAGTTAGAATAACATTATTCTATAATTCTATGCAACATTCATTCAAAATTACATCAATTGAAGTAACAATCAAATGAAACCATCATTTAAATAGAACGCCATTATTGATAATAAAAACATCATTGTTTTATTCACTATAAAGATTCAAACATTACAATTAATTGCCCTATGCAATAGTAGCTATAAAATCGGGATGTAACAGTCCATGAGTTAATCTCTCCTTCATGGAGGATTGCACTTAGTCTATGCTTTGCTATATACATTGGTACTATAAACGTTTTCTGTTAAAATCATCACCACCCTTGCTATTAACGAAAAACAGAGTGTAAGATTGTTGAGTATATAACTTTATTGGTGGATCAAGAATATAAAATACAACTTTTGTTCCTTCAAAGTGTCTAATCAATGCATGTGCATTTCTGTATGCTTTTGTGAATAATTTCCCTGCTCAACATTCCATCATCTATTCTTTTACTGCTTTCCTAGATTACTAACTTGTTGTTTACCTAAAGCAAGAATATAATGAGCTTATTTTGGATCAGATTTACTGCAAATAGGTAAATGCCAATTACTATGTGAGTTATGTGTCTATTTTTTTCCTCCTGACATACATGTCTTCCAAGTTAAAACCAAAGGCATATCAGCTGTGAACTGGTTAGTTATAGAATAGACGTAAATAAACTAGAGTTGTAAATATTCCCCACCGCAGACGTAAAATCGTTATGGCTTTGTCTTGAACTTCATCCTTGGATGATGCAGATCCCACCTTTGACTCCCTCTGTCTTGAAAGTTCTTGCTCAAGCTGCAAATGCCTCAAGCAACACAAAAACAAATCAATACAAATCTATCAGAAGGCAACGCATGCCAGCATTGTTAGAAAGTTGAAATGAATCCCACAATTTTATCATTTAATTGCAGAAGGTATACCTCAGCAAGCTTGTTCTGTAATTGCTGAGCTATCTCATATTGATCCAAGTTTAAAGCGCACTGACATGACAAAATTCCTATTCTCAGTATGCTTTATCATAGTAACATGAACTCCACATACATAGCAATATCCTTAGATGTAGCAGCTAAAACATAATATACCAAAGATTTAGAAAGAAGATGCAGCTATAACCTAATTGAACTGTTAGAAGGATTGTCATTGATGTCAAACAAAGAGCTTGGTAAGTAATCGAGCTTGGTACGTGATTAAGAATGTTATATAGATAAATCAGCATTCTACAGATTGAAGCATGCATATCGGTGTTCTTCAGATGTAATTTGTATGCTACAGATCGGAGTTATAAAAGAATGCAGATCGAATGGACATCTACAACTCTGCGTTAATTGAATGAATAAATCTACAGATTAGAATAACAAATGCATCTATAGATCAGAGCTACGAATGGAGATCATTTACAGATTAAAATCATTCTGTGATGAATTCTATCATATCGAAATTAGAAAACAGATAAATAAGTATCAGATTGAAGAACTATGCACGTTTTCCATTTGAAGTAGATCGACAAATCTAGAGATGATGATCAGTTTTGATTAGCTTGTGACTAATCGGGTTTCTAAAGAGACACGTATGTAAAACTAATCTACAGAACGGACCAGTAGAAGACATATTAACTAAAGTGATTAAATTTGAAAATGATTTTTTTAAAAAAAATCAAAAGACGTGTCCAAGGTGTCTCCAGCAATTTCTTTTTAAAGAAGTACGCATCTTTAAAAATTAACATATGCGTCTCTTGAATCAAGTCGAAGCATGTTCAAGTGACACGTAAGAAAGGGTGTTCTTTTGTAAAGGGACGTGTGCTTTGAAGGAAACGAAATGAGTCGGGTAAGATATGTTATCAAGGGTCGCACACCACTATGAAAGGATATGTTCATGATCAAGATACATGTCTCTTAAGATTTATGAGTGCGTCTATTCTAAATGATATAGTTAATTTCTTCAAGAACTATGCGATTTTCTACATACAGAAAATTAATCAACAATAGTTATATCTGAAGAATGCAAAGTCAAAAGTCATGTTTATCAAATGATGCAACCTTTTGAGCAATCTATATATCTATCATCTTATTCAAGGCTGAAAGGTGTGGTTGTGAAGTTCAAGTAGTCTAAATCAGAAGCCTATCTTCTTGTGTGGGGTGAGTGTGAGAATTTACATCACAAAGGCAGATTGGAGGATTGGCAGAGTGCAGATCTGATTGACTTCATTTGATTCATCCATCAAGTCAAGGTTTGGTGCCTTGCATTAGGGGTTGGTGCTCCTTGTAGGTAGGTGCCTACTAAAGTTGTAAAGGTTAGGTGTTCCTTGTAGGTTGAATCCTACTAAATCATCTTTCTTGTAGATATAGTAGGTTGGTGCCTACTTTCTTGAAAAAATCATTTCAATAAAGTTGTGTCAACTTGTGTAAATTGGTTCATATCAAAAGTTGATTGTAATAAGTTTGAAAAAGATTAAGAATTGAAAGTTTGTGTTGATTTACTGATTCACCCCCCCCCTCTCAGTAAATCTTTTGTGCTCTTCATGAACAGTCTAAAACTTCAGCATGAAAAAAAAAAAAATATACTCTTATTCTAGAACTTTATATAGATTTCTTTATTAAGGCCATGTCATTTGAAGCATGGATATAACTGTCAAAAATCAGTATTGACATGACAAATATTCACTTGCACCCTACTAAGTTGCTAAGACTTAGAATTTTGCAAACAGACTTTGATTAGCTAATATAAAGATGTGCACAAAGTATACTGATTAATAAATTAACATCCCAGAACAAACTAATAAACTAAGATTGATATTGCAGTTGTAAATGAATGATAGCAGCTACCTGAATCCGGGTAGTTAAATCTAGCTGAAAAAAGAATAGTAAGATGTCCTCATTAGCACTTTCACTGTGTTCTTTAACAGCAGGTGGTCCATGGTAATTGCCTTTTGATACCCCCGCAGCAATGACCCTCAAGTCATTCCTTTGAGAGTAAACTGGCCTCATAAGAGAGAAATTTAAAGCATTCCTTCGTTCAGGATGTTCTCTGCTAAGATTAATACTAATTCCACCTTTGTCAAAAAAACTTGAATGAAACCCACATAAAATCTGCTTTGTGCATTTTGTTGTGTCTACTGCAGCTGGAACAATATTTGTCCCAATAACATACATTGCTCAACTTGCTCAGAAAACAGTATTCTCATACAATCAATATTCAAACTCTGCTTCTCAGCCTCAGACACGCAAATTGTTTTCTTGATTGCTACCCCACCATATGATCTGGAACTATTTCTTGCACATGGTATATTCTGAAGAATATTCACCTACCTCACTAGCTTCAAAGAGCCTGAAATACAAACATTAACATAGAATTGATAAGAAAATGTTTCCTTGCAGAAACAAATAATGATATGTATTACCCACTCTTAAAGAACTTAGAATCTTGACCAATGAAGGGGAAAAACAGCAAATATGGATATTGATATAGATAGGTACAGACATAGAATCTAGATACAGATCAAGCTATTATATGTAACACAAGAAATAACACTGGATTTTCAGAATTTTCTACAAATTTAGCAAAGACATCAATACGACCACACATAAATACAAAACATTAAAAAAATTAAGGGTAGAACATGCCCTGATCATAGATCGGTATGAAACATTATCATCAGAGTTATGAATCCAGCCATTTTTCTTGTGGAAGACATGCAATTTTTACTATGAACAACCCTTTGCACGCAAACAACGAGATATATATTTTATAATGGCCCTGAAAGCTATTCTCTTGATATATGGTCCACAATCCCTCTCCATATAGACTATTGTCAAAATGCTGCTGTTATAACCATTCTAATCATCTAAACACTAGACAAAATGAAGCTATACAATTGTATAAATAAAATTTAACTAATACAAATTTCCCAATGAAACAAGAGGAATGCCATGTATTATACTGTTGGTAAACAGATTTCTCACTGCAGATTTCACTGTGACTTGCCCAACGGGCAGTGACAAATGTCCCAACAGTTGGAGAAGTTGTCACTAGACTACAACTTTCCTCTGCATTTGAGAGGGGCAGCTCTCTCATATGATAGGGGTTTCTAGGGTTTTTGAGTACTTTTAACCTGAAAGTACAAAACAGAAAAGGGAAAAACTAAAGAAAGTGATTTTCAAAAACCCTAGCAGCAAACACATGAATACCAATTGGGATTTCACAAACTATGACAAATTACAAGGGGGTTTCACCATAAAGCATGTTTTAATATGCAACTATGATGATAGAAGGATACAAATCTCAAGATACCAAGATGTGATCGTGTTTCATTAGATCAATTGCATGACTTATGAGTGTTTCAATAAACGACCAATGGTTTCTAGTTCCACAATTACACCAGTTCCACAATTACACAAAGGGATTACCAATCTACCATACGAGAAATCAGTAATAATAACTCAGAACACATTTAGGACATAAAAACCAAATGCACTCTTTATTATATTTATGAAATTATACAATTCTAAAAAACCATTTTGTACAAAGTGTGAACACAAAAATCTTCTAACAAGTTTCTCCAAAAAAGTCTCTTCTACAAGTTTTCCCTTGTTAAGAGTCCCCCCTTTTACAATAGAAATAGCCTTGTATTTATAGGCTTCTCTAGATAACTACCTTGTAACAAACTCAACTACCTTTTTGAAACACAATAGTTCTGAAAATAATAAACCTTATTTGGTTAGAATTTTCCTCACTTTCCCAAAAATAAGGCTCATTTTCTAACTTATGGTTTCAATAAGTGATATAAATTACTTTTACAAAAGGGAAAATAGGAACTTATAATTGCAAAGGAAGGAGTTGTAAGTTTTTTTCAGGGTTTCCACTGTGTCAAAGTATCCTCTTTCAACCCATGAATCATCAATTCAATAGCAACTTGGATTTCAAGGAAATGCACTCCAACTTCATCTACTAAGCATCCTTTCCTTCCAAGAATATATCTTTCTCTAGAATAACGAGAAGGCTTGTACAAGGCATGATCAGTTCTTGTATATTCATCTTCATTGCACATATCATAGTCATCTTTTACTATAGACTTGTATTGTGGACTAGTAGGTTTCATCGCACAACTATCACACTACATGCCTTTGTGAAATATCCTATGAGTATTCTCAAAAACACCCATATTCTTCTTTGTGCCATAATCATGCATATCTTTAATTGGAGGGTTAAAGGGCAAATATGATCATCAAAAGCAGACTTAGCATCACCAGTGCTTTGTTCACCCATGTCATTCTTGAGAAATGGTGCATTGTCATTTGTGCTAGTGTCACTGACTGTAATATACACCCTTGATTTGTTATTTTTTATTTTTGTAATGATGAATTTGCAGGTTTGTTTTCCAATGAAAGGGTTTTGTTGATGATTACTTTCAGATTGCATTCAGAACCTTTAAAACAACCATTTAGCATGAAACTAAGCAACAGATCATATAGAAAATAATGCTGATCATAACAAGTTTATATTTCAGACTTCATGGAACATGTGCAAACATTTTATAATCAGATTTAAAGCATATTGCAGACCTGGTATAATCTTCAAAACACAAAGTAGAATGCTCAAATCTGATCCAATGCCCAACCCTCAAGCACATGGGGCTAGGGCATTTAGTTTGACAAATCTTCAAGCCTTCAAACACCTCAAATTTTGCTCCAACACTGTCAAACTCTTCACCAGCAAATTCCAATGCCCAAGAGTGATGAAAAGGAGTCAACTAAATGCAATTCCAGACCTGATACAAACCCAACATACCTGAGATGAATGGTACGTACTCTTGGGAGGGGCGACCAACATTTAAAAATCAGTTTTTTGCCAAAAATGCCAATGACCACTCATTTTGTGGCGCCCAGCAATGAGGAAAACTCAGAAACAATACCCAGAATAATACTTAGCAGTCCCACTGAGTTATGAGCAAACTTTTGTCTTCTAGTATCTCAGAAAAAGCACATCAGCACACTAAAAAGGCATCTAATTACTACCAAACTTGAACAACACTCCAAGAAAGCTCACATCACACCAAAAACTAAACACCCATATCAGAAAACTTCATAAATCTTCATCTTCTCCAAACCCAAATCACCAAACCAAGTCAAAATATTGTCAATAGAAAACCAAGAGCACCAACCAGCTAGGGTGGATGTTTCACTACCAAAACCAGCAACCAAGAAAAGGGTTTTCGTCCTCAACCAGCAAAAGAACTCCCTAAGCTCATTCCAGCAGCATCTCCTTAAGCTATCAAAACACGCATATCCAAATGAGAGCTCAAACTCATATTTATAAAGTGAGGGACAGATTAGAGCAACTCTCATTTCATTTCCCTCCATTTCACCTTTTTTAAAATAATATGAAATTATTTCAAGAGGGTCGTCCAACTTTTTGCTTCCAAAATTTCACTTTTCATATTTTTTTTATGACATTAAGCCCCAACTAGGCGTCCCACCTTATGAGGCATAACATTAACCTTAAAAAATGATAAATTACCTCCCTTCTAGGTACCACACAAGGAAGAACATTGGCCCTCTTTTAAAAACGTCACCTTACTAGGCCAAGGGGTACACTTCATGAATCCATGATGCCCCCCTCACTTACGTTATAAAGCAACATTAAAGCAACATTATAAAACTTAAGTGATAATAAATCAAATATTAATCAGATCGCCATTAGAACTTACCATGGCCATAATTAAAAAGCATTGTACTGAGCTGTTGGAGGAATAGAGCCAAGAACAGGTGCTAAAAATAGCAATTTGCTAAAAATAGTAAGTCAAATCACCAAACTGACCCAATTAGAGCCCAACTGGAATTTACTAAAAATAGAAACTTTACTGGAAAGACCCAAAAGAACCCACAAAAGCCCACTGGTAACATCAATTTACTCCTTTGAACATGTTGACACAAACCCAGAAAGTTGGCACCAACTGCAAAGCAAGAGAACCCGAAAAAGGAGACATTACACTGACAAAGCCTTACCATGTCAAATCTTTCCATACACTAAAAGATTGATCATCCATTTTCTTCTTAACATTAAAAACATGAACAAAATTAGTAACACCAAATTCTTTTGAAAAATTTATGCTATTTCCTATGCTTTTTGGCACCTCTCCACAATAGTATATGCTTTGCTTTCTTGCCCCTTAGAAGATAAAATTGTGATCATAATCTAACCGTATGACAAAATAAAATAAAATAACTTTCTCAACATAAATGTTATAGCTTCGGCTCTATCCATGAGAGTTCCAATTTAATTGAGTCTTCTAAGTTGCAATAAGACCAAACACTAGAGATGCAATTGTTTGGGTGGGCTTTGGAAATCCTAAAAATTTATCACTTGTTTATGGTGACCTCTACTACATCTTTATAACATAGTTGGATCAACCACTTCCCACTTCTTTGTTGAGTATTTGTCATTGATGTCAAGGTGCTTGCATGCTTGAGCTACTTGGTTGTGTGCTTGAGCTACTTGCCTGTGCGTTTGAGCTACTTGCCTGTGTGTTTGAGCTATGTGTTTGCTTGGTTAATGTCAGCATAGTGCCAATTCAGCCATGCCTTGTCAAATTTCCATATCTACATGCCAAGCCAGGTGTACACGTCAGTTTGGACTTTCAAAGGGTCAACGGCTTGAAGTATCTTTGTGTAATGCCTATGAGGAGAATATCTTTAATTATTCCTATAAAAAGATTTATGGGAGGCAACTTATTAATTTCTAATGTCTTTTTGAGTGGTTGCTTATTTACTTGAAACGGCTTCTCCTTATTCAAGCCATTTGGTTTATTCATCCCTATCAATTCTTCTATGTAGCGACAACTTTAATATTTATTCCTCTACCTTCTATATTTGGTGTGACGGTTTTGTTTCATGGAGATTTTATTTTTGGCATGACTAGAGAAAGCGATATGGAAACGTCTTTGTGAATGCATCTTTTTCTACCAACTACTCTTTATGAATGGAGTGGCAATAATAAAATCGTTTTGTTAATAAAAGTGAAATATTACCAACGACAGGTTTGTTGTGTTGCAAGTATGAAGGTGTTGTCATTGATGTCAACAAGCTGGTGTTGTCATTGATGTCAACTATGTATTGAAGAAGGTTGTTGCATGATGAAGATGTTGAGGATATTGAGAAAATTGTGAAAAAGAGGGAAACAATTTGTTGTAGTTTGTGCATGTATAGTTGAGATATTGAGGAAGTGTTGTGAGCACATGGAGTTATCTTTATGTTGCAATGTCTGGAGATGTGTTGGAATGATGTAATGTACTGAGATGGTCGCTGGTGCTTGGTTTCTAACTGCTTTTGAGAAGATTTGATAAATAGATCAAACAGTGTTGTGCAAATGTTCAGTACGTGCTCTAAAATGTGCTCCATGTTTCTTTTGTGCTGATGCTATGCATATGCGGATCTGATATGTTGTTCAGGATTGTCAGTAGTTGCTATATCCAGAGTTTGGGCTTTTGGATCGTTGTGCAAAGTGAGATGTGTTCACCAGTGTGTAAACTAGGCTTTCAGTGTTGTTTGTTGTGGTCTGGGAGAAATGTATTTGCTCCGCATTTCTCCGTAATTTGGATTCAAGTTGTGCAGATCTGAGAAGTTGTTCATGTCAATTGTATCCTTCAAAATTCAAGATTTCTCATGATTTGTGCAATACAGTGTGTGTTTCATGTGTCAGTGTGCGTATGAGGTTAACTAGATGTTTTGGGTTGAAGTATTTCTATGATGCAAGTTTGGATGAAATCTTTGTTAGATCTCAAGTGGTTCATGGATTGTTCTAGATCGTGTAAAAGATATTTGTGGGGTCCGTGTGTCGTCTTGATCAAGTGGGAAGCATGTATGTAATAGTTTTATGGTGTTTAGCACAGGTAATGGCCAACCTGATGTTAACACTACATGCAAAGCAGCTTCGAAGTTTGTGGAAGCGTGTTGAGGTGTGTTAGGACGAATTTGGGTCCTAACTAAGGACTTATGTGGGTCACCTACATTCCTATCCACCACGAGAATGTTTGGATGCTGACCTAATTTGAAATTGTGAATGTAAAGGATGTATTGCCGACCCTAGAGAAGGTTTTCAAGGTTGAAGATGATATAAATAAGAGTGGTGTTGTTGGAAGATCACAAGATAGATGCGAGAGAGATATAAGTGATGAATATGATGCAAATTGCAGAAATGTAGGATGCGAATTTGAGCAAAGCAGTGTTAACTTCAAAGTGTTGGACTTCTTAAGGCAATGAGTTGAAGGTGTCCACAATCTTTCAAACAAGGCTGCGAAAGTGTTGGAGTAATTGTGGTGGATTCCTTGTTGCATTGAGATAGTGTTCTCTATGTAACATTTCTCTTCTATCTTCTTTTCATATTCTAGCAGTTAGCTTTGGCTATGAGCCCTATTGGACAGTGTCATATTGTGGCAACGAGCTCTTGTACCGGTTTTGCAATTACTTATATTGTGAACTAATCCTCACCGTGGTTTTTCCCTCATTAGGTTTTCCACATAAATCTGGTGTTCTCTTGTGTATGTTGTTGTTTCAATTTTTGTTATCTGCATTTCATGGTTAATCACTATAACAGAATAAGGATTTATTAAATGCTTGTGAATTTGACTACTGTTGAGGGTTTTTGATGTTTTAATTTGACACAACGGATTCACCTCCCCCCCCCTCTCAGTTGTCTTGTTCATTGAACAATTGGTATCAAAGCAAGGTTCCTTGGAGAAAAGTTTAACCACTTGAGGTTGATTCAAGACGGCGAACAAGATAGAGAGCCCTAAGTTTGATGGCACAGACTATGCATTCCACAAGGAAAAGATGGAAGGATATATGGCATCCTTTGGATTTGAGGTCGAAAAGGCAATAAAGACTCAATATATTGCACCTCCGAATGGTCCAAGCACAAGTGATGAGATCAAGGCCCACGAAATAAATGGTAAGGCAAGGTTTATTCTTTTGAATAGTCTTTCAAATTTTGAATTAGCAAAAGTTATGAATCTAAAGACTGCTAAAGAATTTTGAGACAAGCTAGAAAGCATTTATGAAGGAGATGATAAGGTTAAACAAGCGAAGTTGTAGAATCTGAAGGCACAATTTGAGACCTTGCAAATGTCTAAAGATGAAACAATTACAAGTTATATGCAGAAGGTAGATGAGCTGGTAAGTGCAATGAGAGGTCTTGGTGCACAAGTCAAAGAACCTAGAGTGGTAAAGAAAGTTCTCAAATCTCTTCTTGATTCTTACAGTGAAAAGGTATCTGCTATTCAAGAAGTTGCAAATTTTAATACTTACACTAGAGATCAGATGTTGGGTACACTAACTTCATTTGAAATGAGAAAACATGGTTTGAAAAATGGAGCAAAAGTGGAGACTGCTTTCAAAGCTGGAAAATTAGAAAAGGTTGAAGATTCGGATGATAATGATCTTGATAATGTGGAAGCTAACTTTGTAAGAAGGATGAAAAAGGGCACCAATAAGTACAAAGGTAAACTACCTTTCAAATGTTTTAGTTGTGGAAATATAGGTCACTATGCTTCAAGATGTCCAAATAGAGCCGTGAACAATCAAAGTAAGGAGAATGAAATAACCCCCTTACAATTTTTCCTATTTTTTTCACAACTTCACCGATTAGCGTTAGCAAATCCAAATACCCCGATCAAAGGAACCCTTTCACTTTCTAATCACCCAAATCCCAGTGTGGGCAAGGTGAGAGCATACAGTAGAAAGGGGATCGTTAGCATATAAATTTGAAACTGCTGGAAAAGTACAATGCAAAGGCAATTCGACCCCTTATTCAGCAGGAGTAGGTTGACAGCTCAGCCAATCAACATGATGATGAATTACAAAGTATTGAAAGTAAAGTATGGGCAGCTTGCCGACCCCTTCCACTTGTTCAATGAGCAATACAGAAAAGTAAATGCTGAAAGTAAATGGACGGTGAGGCTTGTCCCTTCCACTAAAAGTGGGAATTACAAACTAAAGAGCAGAAATATAAAATGACTAAATCAATACTACTGATTTCAACCTTACAATGAGTATAATCTGCAAGTTTCAAAGAGTTATAGTTGTCCAATCCACTGCGAAATAATATTAGATGATTCTCCAAACTTCTCAAGCTTCTCAACTATGAAAAACAAGCCAAAATCATAACTTCTAACAATCTGATATGAAAAACTAACGTACAAAAAATGCAAACCAGGAAGCATGAATCACACCAAAATGCTCACAACTCATCCAATACTCCTCCAATTGACATGAAACAAAGTGCAAATGAAGCCTAGGAGGTAGGCGCCCAAGTCAAGGTCAAGAAATAGTAGCAAGAACCCTTCAATATTTTATGCACGCTTTCCAAGGCACCTGCAAACAAGGTACGGCCTTCAAGGAGGGGCGGCCAGCAAGATAAAATCAAAGACTCCACCAAAAAATCTACAACTTTGCAATATGAGGCACCCAAAGTAGACAAATTCATATAGCCAACAACCAGAATGAGCAAAAATTCACTAAGTAAGCTACAAGCAAAAACATGCTACAGCTAGCACAAAACCAGCAAACTGACAATTGAGAAAATCACATCAAAACTTTAGAAAACTTCAAACATCTTCATCTCTATAAACTCCATCTTCTCTTCAGACTAAAGAACAGTCTATATTTTAGCTAGTTGCTATCTTTCAAGCAAGAAACTAAGTTTGCTAGGAGGTATGCATTCCTTGAAGCGAGTGAGTAACCATTTCGGCAACACTCTGTTATAATTTTCAATGGATGACAAGAATGAAGCCTAGCACTCTTATTTATAAATTTCTCCACCAATTCAAATTCATTTCCCTCCAATTAGGGCGCCCACATGACATTCACATTCACATTCACCTATATCATTTGCATTTCATTTAAACTCTTCTCCAAGTCGTCCATTTTCAACAAGGCAATACACTTTATCAAAATGCAAATAAAGTATAAGGTAGGCATCCAAAAATATTAAGTGAAAATAAACATTATAAGCAGCATAAATAATTTCCCTTTATGAAGTCGTCCACTTTTTGCAAAGGAAACATTTTCACTTAAAAAAACATTATCTCACCAAACTAGGCGTCCTCCATGCCTTAGCCAAATATTTCACCAAAATACTAGATTTACCAAAATAAGCTCCAAGAGTGCGAGAGACCAAACTGCTCAAACTGACTTGCCTGAAATAGCCTCTAAATTGCCCTGTTGAAACCTTGCTAAAAATAGCACTTACTGTAAATAGCATACTGCTAAAAATAGTAAGTGTGTCCAAATGCATTTTAACCACATTCTGAGCAGCCGTCAAACTTACTAAAAATAGTAAGTTTGGAAAAGTTACCCATTTCAATTGCATGTCACACCACTACAAAGCTCTTTGAAAACCCAAAAGGAATCAAGAATCCAAACTGCAAAATTCCAACATGCAATCCTCCAAAACTGCCAAAGTATCCTCTTAGAAAATAGGAAACCCTAATTTCTGCTTCCGACTAGCCTACGGGCCTCCGAGATAGGCTAACGGCCAACTGCACTAATCACTGCTGAGAAGGGGACATTACAGAGAACAAAGGAAAGATGATTAAAAGAAGTTACTATGTTAGAGAAAATATCGGTATTTCTGATGATGAATCTAATTATGGAGATGTTGATGAAAATGAATGCTTGTTCTTAGCTTTAAAAGATGAATCTACTTCTGCTAACTCTAAAAGTTGTGTGAAGGAAAGTGTTTCGGAGAAGAAGGATAAGGTTGAAGGTACTTTGGTTTTTGCTTTTCATGTTAAACAGGATAAGAACTACTAGGTTGTTGACAGTGGCTGCTCTGATCATGTGACTGGAGACAAAAGTAAGTTTGTTAAACTTGAAAAGTATGATGGAGGATTAGTTAAATTTGGAGATGATTTAGGAGCTAAAATTTGTGGAATAGGTTCAATCAGTTTTGATGGCAAGCATAATACTAAAGATGTTTACAATGTTAAAGGCTTAAGGCATAATCTTTTGAGTGTTGGACAAATGTGTAGCAAAGGATATAATCTTGTGTTTTAGGATGAAGGATGTGATATCAAAAAAGGGTCCAAAACTGTGATTGTTGTTGGTAAGAGGATAGATGGAAATATTTATCAGCTCAAGGGTGTTGATGGTCATTGCTTTATGACTCAGATTAATGATAGTTGGTCATGGCACCGGAGGATGTGTCACATGAATTTTGGCAATTTAGTTAGAATCAGTTCAGTACAAGCAGTAAGAGACCTACCAAGAATTACAAAGACTATCAATGCCATTTGCAAAAATTGTCAATTTGGAAAACAAACAAGGAGTAGTTTCAAAGGAAAAGAGCAATCTACTACCGGATTGTTGGAACTGGTGCATACAAATCTTTGTAGTCCTACAAGGGTGAGAAGTCTTCAAGGTGACAGGTATTTCATGTTTTTTATTGATGATTATTCTAGAATGACATGGGTTACTTTTCTTAGAGAAAAATCTGATGCTCTAGATATATTCAAAGCATTTAAAGCTATAGTTGAGAATGAAATGGATTTGAAAATCAAATGTTTGAGATCTGACAGAGGTGGAGAATTCACCTCCAATGAGTTTAACATGTTTTGTGAAGTTTATGGAATTATGAGGCACTTGTTTGCCCCTAGAACTCTTCAACAGAATGGAGCAGTTGAAAGGAAAAAGTTGTTCAAGAAGCTGCAAGGACTATGATGAAAGAAGCTAACCTACCAGAAGTCTACTAGAGAGAAGCAATTCATACAGTTGTTTACATACTTAACAGAGTTCAAGCAAAGGCTAATAGTACAAAGACTCCCTATGAGTTGTGGTATGGAAGGATTCTTACTATCAAGTACTTTGGAGTATTTAGAAGCAAATGTTATATCAAAAGAGATGAAGAAAACTTAGGAAAGTTTGATGCAAGGTCTGATGAAGGTATCTTCCTTGGATATTCTACTAAAAGCAAAGCTTACAGATGTTACAACAAAAGGCTAAGAAAGATTGTTGAAAGTGCAAATGTTAAGGTTGATGAAGATTTGCAGAATTTAGTTGTTATAAATGGGTATGTGTCAGATGAACTTGCTTGCGGAGAAGAAGAAGAAGAAAAAGCTAAGGAAAAAGAAGTGCAGAATGAAGAGGAAGAAGCTCCGGAAAAAAGCCCTAAAACCCCAAAGTATGTGCAAAGAAATCATTCCGAAGAACAGATCATTGGAGACAAGAGGAAAGGAGTATTGACAAGAAGAAGAGTTGTTGAAGCTAAGGTAAATCTATGTATACTCTCTAAAATTGAACCTAAAACAGTGAGAGGCATGCAAAGATGAACATTGGATGAAGGCAATGGAAGAAGAACTTATGCAGATTGAGAAAAATCAGACTTGGGAACTAGTCCCAAGACAGGCAAACAAGAATATAATTGGAACTAAGTGGGTATTCAAAAACAAACTGAATGAGGATGGAAAAGTGGTAAGAAACAAGGCAAAGCTTGTGTGTAAGGGTTACTTACAAGTGGAAGGAATAGACTTTGAGGAAACATTTGTTGTAGTGGCTAGGATGGAAGCAATTAGAATGCTTTTGGCACTTTCAGCATAAAAGGACTTTAAAGTTTATTAGATGGATGTGAAGTCTGCTTTTTTGAATGGTGAGTTGGAAGAAGAGGTTTACATGGAACAATCGGAAGGATTTCAGTTATCAGATCAACCAAATATGGTTTATAGATTGAAAAAGGCATTGTATGGATTAAAGCAAGCTCCCAAAACTTGGTATGCAAGATTGGACAAATATTTGATACAACGAGGATTCAATAAAGGCACCGCAGATAGCAATCTCTACTTCAAAATTGAGAAAGATAAAATCTTGATAGTGGTTGTGTATGTGGATGAAATTATCTTTGGAGGTAATGAAGCTATGTAAGAAATATGCAGAAGAGATGCAAAAAGAATTTGAGATGTCTATGTTTGGGGAGATGAATTTCTTCCTCGGGCTACAAATCAATCAAACAAACAAAGGCATATTCATTTCAGAGTCAAAGTCTGTGAAAGAGATGTTGAAAAAGTTTGGAATGGAAGACTCCAAACCGATATATACTCCTATGGTGACTGGTTGCAAGTTGAGTAAGGATGATGAATTGCCTAAGGCTGATCAGAGCAAGTATAGACCTATGATTGGTGGATTGCTATATCTAACTGCTACTAGACCAGATATCATGCATGCAGTTTGTCTTGCGACTAGATTTCAAGAAGATCCTAAAGAGACACATGCTGCAACAGTAAAGAGGATATTCAAAAATTTAAAGGGCACTCCAGATTATGGCCTATAGTATCCTAAGGATACTAATTTCACATTACGTGCATACACAGATGCAGATTGGGCTGGTTGCGTTGATGATAGGAAAAATACAAGTGGTGGTGCATTCTTTCTTGGATGTAGATTGATGTCATGGTTAAGTAAGAAACAAAATTCAGTTTCCTTATCCACTGCAAAGGCTGAGTCTATTGTAGCAATATCTTGCTGCACACAAGTATTGTGGATGAGACAAACATTGAAGGATATCAAAGTAATGTATGATGAGCCTATTTCTATCTTTTGTGATAATACAAGTGCAATTAACATTTCAAAGAATCCAATGATACATTCAAAGATAAAGCATATATCAATCAGGTATCACTTTCTGAGATAGAAAGTTATGGAGAATGAGGTGAAGCTTGAATATGTACCTACAAAGGATTAGATTGCTGACATATTCACTAAGGCTCTTCCTAAGGATACTTTTGAGTATCTCTGGAAGAAGTTGGGGGTTATTGCCCCTCCTTTGAACTAGATGCATATGGAGATGCATCAGTCTAGTAGATCTATGGATTCATTTCTTGTCTGAACTAGTGTTGGTGGCTACCTCTCGGGGGGAGTAGGTAGTGTCATTGTTGCAGTAAGGAATATATGTTGTCATTATGCAAAGTTGCTGATTTGGTTGAGTGTACTCCTTAGGGGGAGTATTCAAAACAGTAAAAAGGAAAATGATGTGCAATTACAAATACCTTGGTTCAATGTCAAAGGGGGAGAACAATGCAAAACACTTTATCCTTTGCCATTGATGTCAAAGGGGGAGAATGAATCATGTGAAAAAGTTTATCTACACAGGGGGAGAGAAAGTGAAAGAAAATCATGTAAGGGAGAGTGTACAAAGAGAAAGTAAAGAGTAAATAGGTATGTTTAGAGCTATTGTGTCTTTAATGGCTTTTCACATCATGTGTTGCCATCAATGACAAAGGGGGAGATTGTTGCAAGTATGAAGGTGTTGTCATTGATGTCAACTGTGTTGAAGAAGGTTGTTGCATGATGAAGATGTCAAGAATATTGAGAAAAATGTGAAAAAGAGGGAAACAGTTTGTTATAGTTTGTGCATGTATAGTTGAGATATTGAGAAAGTATTGTGAGTACATGGAGCTATCTTTATGTTGCAGTGTCTAGAGATGTGTTGGAATGATGTAATGTGCTAAGATGGTGTCTCTGGTGTTTGGTTTCCAAATGCTTTTGAGAAAATTTGATAAATAGAGAAAACAATGTTGTGCAAATGTTCAATACGTGCTCTAGGATGTGCTCTGCGTTACTTTTGTGTTGATGCTATGCCTGTGTGGATCTGATATGTTGTTCAGGATTGTCAGTGATTGCTATATCCAAAGTTTGGGCTTTTGGATCGTTGTGCAGAGTGAGATGTGTTCACTAGTGTGTAAACTAGGTTTTTAGTGTTGTTTGTTGTGGTCTGGGAGAAATATATTTTCTCCGCATTTCTCCGCAGTTTGGATTCAGGTTGTGCAGATCTGAGAATTTGTTCATATTGATTATCTTTCAGAATACTAGACTTCTCATGATTTGGTGCAGTACAATGTGTGTTTCATGTGTTAGTGAGTGTATGAGGTTAACTGGATGTTCTGGGTTGAAATATTTCTATGATGCAAGTTTGGACAAAATCTTTGTTGGATCTCAAGTGGTTCATGGATTGTTCAAGATCATGTAAAAGATATTTGTATGGTCTGCGTGTCGTCTTGATCAAGTGGGAAGCATGTACTTAACAATTTTATGGTGTTTAGCACGGGTAATGGCCGACCTGGTGTTAACACTACATGCAAAGCAGCTTCGAAGTTTGTGGAAGCATGTTGAGGTGTGTTAGGACAAATTTGGGTTCTAACTAAGTATTTATGTGGGTCGCCTTCATTCCTATCCACCGCGGGAATGTTTGGATGCCAACCTAATTTGAAATTGTGAATGTAAAGGATGTGTTGTCGACCTTGGAGAAGGTTTTCAAGATTGAGGATGATATAAATAAGAGTGGTGTTGTTGGAAGATAGCAAGATAGATGTGAGAGAGATATAAGTGATGAATATCATGTGAATTGCAGAAGTGTAGAGTGGGAATTTGAATAGAGCAATGTGAAAATGTGAACTTCAAAGTGTTGGACTTCTGAAGGCAATGAGTTGAAGGTGTCCGCAATCTTTCAAAGAAGGCTGTGAAAGTGTTGGAGAAATTGTCATAGATTCCTTGTTGCATTGAAATAGTGTTCTCTATGTAACATTTCTCTTCTACCTTCTTTTCCTATTCTAGCAGTGAGCTTTGGCTATGAGCCCTATTGGACAGTGTGTTCTATTCTGACAGTGAGCCTTTCTACCAGTTTTGCAATTACTTATATTGTGAACTAATCCTCACCGTGGTTTTTCCCTCATTGGGTTTTCCATGTAAATCTGGTGTTTTCTTGTGTATGGTGGTGTTGTTTTAATTTTTGTTATCTGCATTTCATGGTTAATCCCTATAACAAAATAAGGATTTAATAAATGCTTGTGGATATGATTATTGTTGAGCATTTTTAATATTTTGATTTGACACAACTGATTCACTTCACCCCCCCCTCTCAATTGTCTTGTTCATTCAACATGTTGAAGGCAGCTCCTTTACTCCACAATTTTCTTGCATGTCTATTATAGAGTGGTGGCCCGATAATTTCATTTTGCATTAGAGGCGGCTAAGTTTTAAAAAAATATATTGCTAAGTTTTTATATATGTTTCGCTACATTTTACTAAATAAAGGAATATGTTTGAAATCTGAAATCATGCTTTAATGCCTTTTAATAACTAGAAAATTCATTATGTGAAGCGGATGAGGATATACAGGCCCGTGGATATTTTTTTAGTGATCTGCTCAGCCATGTATATTGAGGAGTAGCATTTTTACTTTTCGGATGAACACAGATTGATGCCATCTCTAAAGCAGTTGAACATCGGATTCAAGTTAGCGATATGGCATTTATCTTTGGTGGTGTGGGTCCTATTCGTTCTGATGTTTCGTTGGCTAGAGTAGCTCATGCCTCCATGTGAAGTCAAGTGATGTTTGCACAAATCTTTTTGTGGTGGTTCAAGTTGTTTGGGTGTGACTGAATGCTTATGATTGATATCTTTTTTAGGAGCTTTAGAATTTAAAAAGTCAATGTTTAAGGCGTGCTGAGAAGGTGGTTGTTATTCTAATGTTTTTGAGTGATGCTACTTTAGTATGCAATTACTTTCTGCATTGTGAAGTGAGTGCTTGCTAATTAGACAAGTCAGGTTTTGAAATTTCTGAGTAATAACAAGCTAAGAAGAATGCAAAAATGAGAAAGATTACAAGTTCTATTGCAAATAAGTTAAGAGTTTGATCAAAAGGATTTCAAGTTCTGGACAGTGGTTTTGTTGCTTGCATGTGTTATGTATTAAGTGGTTTATGAGTCTGAGGTTGGTGCTTCAGCAACACTAGAGTTGGTGCTTCGGTTGTTTCGAAGTTGGCGCTCTCAGAGAGTTGGTGCTCTCAGTGAATTGATGCTCACTTGTGTAAACTAGGTTGGTGCCCTTTGAAGACAATAAAAGCAATATTTTGCCATGGTTTTTTGCCCGAAAGGGTTTTCCACGTAATTTCAATGTTCATCTTGTTCATGAATTTTCTTACTGTTTTAATTTCTGATTCATGTGGTTTTAAGTTATAAAGTTTTGAAATACTGATTCAACCCCCCCCTCTCAGTATGTCATACGTGCTCTTCAATTGGTATCAGAGCGAGGCTCCTTCGGAAGTGAGCTTAAACGTTTGGAGGTTGATCCTGATTGCACACATGGGTTCTCATGAAGGTCTTGCTACAAATAGAGCTCCTTTATTTTATGGCTCCAACTATGCATTCTAGAGTGTTAGAATGCGTACTTATATGATGTCTCTTGGTTTTGATGTTTGGAGAAGTGTAGTAACAGGTAATACAATTCCATCAACTCCTTCATTAGATGCAGATGGAAAGAAAGCTATGAATATTATTTTATGTGGTTTGTCGGAAACAGAATTTGTGAAGGTTATGCATTGTGATACCGCTCACGAGATTTGGGATAAACTTCAAAAAATGTATGAAGGGGATGTCAAAGTCAAGAAAGCAAAACTTCAAACACATAGAAGACATTTTGAGAGTCTCAAGATGCAAGAAGAAGAAAACATTGTTGCATATTTTTTGTGAGTAGATGAAGTTGTCAACACCATCAAAGGCCTAGGAGAGAAGGTTGAGGAGACTATGGTTGTTCAAAAAATATTAAGGTCTCTTCCTTTGCATTTTGACGCAAATGTTTCTACTATCGAGGAGATGAAGGATCTTGACAAGTTGACGGTAGATGAGCTACATGGTATTCTTACAACCTATGAGATGAGGACTATTCCCGATCAATCAATCAAAAAGGAGGTAGCCTTCAAAGTTTCGAAGAAAGGAAAAGATAAGGAGGTTGTATCTAGTGAAAGTGCGGATGAAGATTTAGATTCTGATGAGACGCACTTCATAAGGAAGTTGAAGAAGGGTTCAGGAAGATACAAAGGCAAGTTGCCTTTCAAATGCTTCAACTGTGGTAAGATGACACTTTACATCCAAATATCCGTATGAGAAGAACGAGGACAGCGATTGTGAAAAGAAATCAAAACATTTCAAAAAGGGATATTGAGGTAAGAAGAATAAATTTAAGAAATCTACAAAAAGTTTTTATTCAAAAGATCACAATAGTTCAACAGATGATAGTAGTAAAGTGTCTTCTATAGATGAAATTTTATTTATGGTTGACGAAGTAAATAGGTCTAAGATTGAAGAAGAAGATATAGAAGATGAGCACTATGATGAAGAAGGGGAACTAGATCTTGAAGCAGAACTTGATAGTGCACTTAGTGAAATCAGACAACTGAGGAAGAAAAATCAAAAGTTGAAATTAAAACAGTAAGAAGACAATGATTCTAAGGTCAAGACATCCCAAGCTCTTGGAGAAGCAGAAAAATTGATTGTTGGTTTGAAGGTTCAGATTGAAGAAGCTAGAAAGATTGAAGAAAATGTTAGAAATCTGCTCAAATTGAAGGAGGAAAACTGTGAGAAGCTCGAATCAGAAATTGTTTTGCTGAGAAAACAACTTGAGAAGACTATGTTGCAGCTAAATAGAGAAATCAAAAATGAAGAGAGTGTTGTTCTATTAGACAAAATTATCAGTTCACAAAAACCTTCATTAAATAAGAATGGAGTTGGTTTTGAAAAAGGTCAATATTCCATGTCTACAAATGAAGAACAGCAAAAAGGAAACGCTGATTGGTCAAAGGATTCGCATTCAAAAATCAGAAATGGTACTTTCAAAAGACCTCCTATTCCAAGGCAAGATCACATGACCAGGTTTAAAAAAATTTCTTTTATGGGTATTGTTTTTCATGCAGTTGTTTTGGTCAAAAAGCTGCAAATTGTAGAGTTTATGCAAGAAATGATTTCAGATTTATGAATAGGAATGTTTTTGCTCCTTTGATGAACTACAATGTTATATGTTACAAATGCAATAATTTTGGTCATACTGCAACAATCTATAGAAGTGGTATAGCAAATTTCTCTAAGCAAAACAAGAAGGTTGACAAAGCAAAAGAGGTTGATCAGAAGATTTGGAGGAAGAAGAAAGAGGTCGAAAAAGAGAAGTCAGGAGTGATTCCACTCCATCCTTGAGAAGGTGTCTAGACACGGGGAGCTTTCAATGTTACATTTTATCAGCCCCGTTTCAGTTATGAAGGTTGTTTCAGCATTACAAGTTATTCTTCTTGTGTTTTTGGAATTCTAGAAAAGGTTGTTAGAGTACCTCTTAGCTTGTAAAGCTACAGATTATTCATCAGATCTTCATTATTTTAATTTCATGTGGTCAACAAATTTGTTATGTATGCCATGTCATTGGTTTCAATTTGCCATTGATGTCAAAAGGAGAGTAGTAAATCAGGGGGAACGGCATTGTTTCAGAGCAGTTTGGTTTTAGTTTTGGTTTCAGAGCAGTTTGGTTTCAGTTTTTGTTTCAAAGCAATATACGTCTCAAGAGGTGTTGTTGAGTGCAATATTGGTTTTGGTTTCAGGAGGTGTTGCCGAGTATGACAAAGAGGGAGATTGTTGAGTATTTTGTCATTGATGTCAAGGTGCTTGCGTGCTTGAGCTACTTGGTTGCGTGCTTGAGCTACTTACCTATGTGTTTGAGCTACTTGCCTATGTGGTTGAGCTACTTGCTTGCGTGTTCGAGCTATGTGCTTGCTTGGTTAACATCAACATAGTGCCAATTCAGCCATGCCTTGTCAGATTTCCATATCTGCATGCCAAGTCAAGTTTACATGTCAATTTGGACTTTTCAAAGGGTCGACAGCTTAGTATCAGAATGTCCCTTTCTCGAGCATGATCTTTCCGGTGGCCGCTGGCCTATTCGGAGACCAGAGGCTACTCAAGGGTAAAATTAGGGTTTCCTATTTTTAAGGATGTCTTTGCTCGGAGTTGGTGGATTCAATGGCGGATTCTTTCGGGTTTTCGAGAGCTTCGCAATGGTATGTTCATTTCGGCATTTTTTCGAATTTACTATTTTTAGTAAATTCTATTTTTGGCAGTTTTACATTGGGTTCAGCATGGTTGACTTCCTACTTCAGTTTGATCAGTTGGCTTGCTCATTTATGGCTTCGGGCACAATTGGAGAGATAAGTTGAGCTATTTAATTAAAAGTCACGTTTTAATGTTATATTTTAACGTTGACCCCTTGGCCTAGTCTATTGACTTTATGTTGTTTTGAAAAGTGGTCTTTTTGAGGGTGGCGCCTTCATTAAAGATTATTTTATATTTTATATTTTACCCAAAGTCAAATCAAGCTATAAAGTGGACGCATTTATTAAAGTATTGATTTTATTTAAAAAGTCAATATTGAGCTTGAAGGAAATGGACGCCATCTTTGCAAGAGATTAGGGTTTTTGACTTGAAGAGGAGTTTAGGGTTTCGAGAAGTCAACGAGAAATTATAAAAGGAAGACTTTGATCATCATTTGGGCATCTTTTATCTACAGGAATGTTATGCTGCCGGATTGGCTTTGGGATTGCTTCGAGGAATGAAGGCCTCCTAGCTTGGGCATTGCTTCTCGCTTGAAAGATAGCGACTAGTGGTGAGATAGTGTAGTTTGAATGTTTTATTGTGAGATTTCTGCATTTTTAGTCTTTGTGAGGATATGTAAATCAGTTTTATGCATATTAGTGGTTTTCTGGAGTTGCACATTCATTGTAGCAGATTGATGTTTTTAATCATAAGTCATAAAATACACAAAGAGTCGTTCTGGGTATTGTCTCATTGGTTTTCTCTGTTGGAAGCGACCCTTCATGAATATTTGCAGATTTTAATATGAAGCGTATGATTTTATAAAGCAAATCCGTCATTCCTTGTAGGGCGCACTTTCTGGAGTGCCTCGGGATCCGTGTCATTAATTAATAACCATTTTTAGATGCCATTTCTTATTACTAAGTTAGGCGCCATCATTTTGAGGGTCTATTGCATTAGATTTGAGATCATTTGGGTGAGAAATGAGAGAGATATGAGCATATGAGTGAATTCCTAGGTTGCTGGTTTTTAATTTAAAAGTGCAGATTTGTGGAAAAACAGAATTATTATTTGATCATTGAGAGATTTATTGAACTGGCATCTCTAATCAAGCCACGGAGAGTTCTTATATGATGTAATGCTAATCTTTCAAATTCCTATGCTCTTGGCAAGCGAATTCTCTATCATTTTGTAAGCTGACAGTAGTACTGACAGCAGTTCTTTCATCTTGCTTAATCATGTTTTGTAATGCTCATATTTACATTTTGTAATTGCAATTGTATTTCTTTATCTCCGCCCTATGGTAGCTCCTTACCCACTCTGGGTTAGAAAGCACATTCTGGGTGTCGAGTACTTTCAACATTATAGTTATTTCTTTCAAGCATTGTAATTTCTGTTATCTCCGCCATATGGTCGCCTCATTTCCGTATTGGAGTGAGTAGCACATACTTGGTGTCGAGTGTGCTTTCAGTACATTAGATTCAGGGATCCTCTGACCATATGCTCGCCATCATCGGTGCCATTCTTGGTTAGAGTTCTTGCATAAGCATTTTGATTTAGATCCTCTGACCAATGCTCACACCTTGCCCACATCGGGATCCTGGTGTACATTCTGGTTAGAGTTGCTTCAGCACGTTTTGGTTTAGCTGCTAACCTTAACGGGTGCATTGGTTTGTAATCTGCAATTTGAAAAAGTAAAAAAATTTGGCTCGGAATATTTCAAGTACCTTTGTGTAACGCCTATTAATTTCTAGGAGGCGGCTTATTAAAAAAATATATTTTTTAGTGGCTACTTATTTATTTGAAACGGCTTCTCCTTATTCGAGCCATTTGGTTTATTCATCCCTGTCGATTCTTCTATGCAGCGACGACTTTAATATTTATGCCTCTGCCTTCTATATTTGGTGCGACGATTTTGTTTCATGGAGATTTTATTTTTGGCGTGACTAGAGAATGCGATATGGAAACGTCTTTGTGAATGCATCTTTTTCTACAAGCAACTACATACATGCTTCTCCAAGTCTAAAAACAATATGCAGACAACAAAGAAACACTTCACATCATCCACACAACAACGGGTTTGTTGAAGGCGGATCCTTCACTCCACAATTTTCTTGCACGTCTATTATGGAGTGGTGGCCCGATAATTTCATTTTGCATTAGAGGCGGCTAAGTTTTAAAAAAATATATCGCTGAATTATTATATATGTATCACTACATTTTACTAAAAAAAGGACTATGTTTGAAATCTAAGATCGTGCTTCAAAACCTTTTAATAACTGGACGATTCATTATGTGAACCAGATGAGGATATACAAGCCCGTGGATATTTTTTTAGTGATCTGCTCAACCATGTATATTGAGGAGTAGCAATTTTACTTTTCGAATGAACGCATATTGATGCCATCTCTAAAGCAGTTGAACAATAGATTCAAGTTAGCGATATGGTGTTTATCTTTAGTGGTGTGAGACCTATTCATTCTAATGTTTCGTTGGTTGGAGTAGCTCATGCCTCCATGTGAAGTCAAGTGGTGTTTGCAGAAATATTTTAGTAGTGGTTCAAGCTATCTAGGTGTGACTGAATGCTTATGATTGATATCTTTTTGAGAAGCCTCAGAATTTAAAAAGTCAATGTTTAAGGCATGTTGACAAGGTTGTTGTTATTCTGATGTTTCTAAGTGATGCTACTTTAGCATGCAATTACTTTCTGCATTGTGAAGTGAGTGCTTGCTAATTAGACTAGTCAAGGTCTGAAATTTCTGAGTAATAACAAGCTAAGAAGAATGCAAAAATGAGAAAGATTACAAGTTCTATTGCAAATACGTTAAGAGTTTGATCAGAAGGATTTCAAGTTCTAGACAGTGGTTTTGTTGCTTGTGTTATGTATTAAGTGGTTTATGAGTCTGAGGTTGGTGCTTCAGCAACACT
The DNA here is from genome assembly GCA_007258455.2 of Sequoia sempervirens. Classification (NCBI taxonomy): domain Eukaryota; kingdom Viridiplantae; phylum Streptophyta; class Pinopsida; order Cupressales; family Cupressaceae; genus Sequoia; species Sequoia sempervirens. Next base: position 131,390 of record VDFB02010586.1, read on the forward strand.
GGAGTTGGCGCTTCAATTGTTTTGGAGTTGGTGCTTCGAGAGAGTTGGTGCTCTTGGTTAGTTGATGCTCACTTGTGTAAACTAGGTTGGTGCCCTTTGAAGACAATAAAAGCAATATTTTGCTGTGGTTTTTTACCCGAAAGGGTTTTCCACGTAATCTCGATGTTCATCTTGTTCATGAATGTTCTTACTGTTTTAATTTTTTATTCATGTGGTTTTAAGTTATAAAGTTTTGAAATACTGATTCACACCCCCCCCCCTCTCTCAATATTTCTTGTGTGCTCTTCATTCTTTTCCTCTAGATTTTGCACCTCATGATTTGATCCTACCAACATCTCATCTATAGACTTTCATATCAAAAGTATTATCAATGTGTAATGTCCCCATTTTTAGCACTACACTTTCCAATGTCTGTTAACCTATTTTTGGATGCTTGTAGGCTAGCCAAAGGCAGAATTAGGATTTCCTATTTTCTAGGAGGCTTCTTTTGTGGATTCAAGGGTTTACATGCAGGAGTTTGGCAGTGGATTTTCTGGATCTTTCTGGGTTTTCAGAAAGCTTCAAAAAGATGTGACATGCATTTAATGAAAGTGACATGCATTTCAATCAGGAGTTTGCATGCAAGATTGGTTTCTGGATTCTTTATGGGTTTTCAGAGAGCTTCGCAATGGTATAACATGCATCTGCATCTAACAACCTTTTCCGGACTTACTATTTTTAGTAAGTTGCAACGGCTGCCTGGTTTGTGCTCAAAATGTGTTTGAAGTCACTTACTATTTTTAGTAGTATGCTATTTATAGTAAATGCTATTTTTAGCAATTCAGTGTTGGGGTTTCCGAAGGGATTTCTATTTATAGCAGTGGTCGGTTATGATGTTGCTATCTTCAGTTGGTCACAGTGTTCTTCAGTGGTCTTCAATTTCGCTCAGTTCTGGCGTTTGGTATATACTTACTGTTTTTAGTAGTGTTATTTATAATAAGTCATCTTTGGGGGAGTTGGTCCCAGGCCAATATGTATGCAGCAGTATTATTTCTTAGTTGATTTTTGGAGAGCCTAAGGTTGCAGTGTTTAATAATTGATTAATTCAGTCACTTAAGTTGTTTTATTAAGTTATTTTATAAACTTAAGTTGAGGGGGTAAAAGGGGCATTCAAAAAGCACCATGACCTAGGCGTACAACTTAAAAGTTGTTTTAAAAGGCTTTTTAAATATTTAAATTCCTCCATGAAGTGGGACGCCTAGAGGAAGGAGAAAATATAATTTTAATTTTTAAATGTTTTAATTTACAAAGGCAAGAAAGGGCGTTGGTTTTAGGAAGAATTTGAGAAGCTTTTGGAGTCCAATCGCCCTAGCTTTTTTATATTTTTATTTTGGCTCTCATTTTCACATCTCTACTTTGGCAACATAACAGAATGTTGTTGGATTTCTTCCAGATTGCTTGGGCTGCAAACTGAGGACGAAAACCCTCTTCGTTTGGGCTGGTTTCGGTGGTGAAATAACCACCCTAGTCAGATTGTGAGTGGTTCTACATCAGGGATCACACAAGTGCTTCACTGAGTTCAGTTTCAAGGGTTTTGGTGATTGAAAAAGAAGATATTACCGTTGTTTGAAGAGTTTCTTCTTGGTTTTGGTGAGGATTTGTTTAGCTCTCTATTTGGTGTGGATTTCTTGGAGAATTTGATGAGTTTTTTTAGCTTTTCTAGGCACTTTCAGTTTGGATCTGAACTTGCATATCTACTCACATCTCTGCAATGGATTGAGATATCAAAATGGGTTTTGCTTCAAATGAAGGCTCTCCTCAAGGCACTCACATCAAGGTTTACTTTGCATTTTATGCAAGGTTACCGGATACGAGTCTATTCGTCTGGCGTATCAACGTGTTGATCGATCTGGATACCGTGTATTGAATCATCTGAAAGTTTCCAAAAAAATTTCTATTTTTTGCCGTGCTTGATACGTAGGGATTCAGACGCCCAAAAATCTACAACGTATCTTAAGTAACATTCTAATTTTATCACAAAAAACTGTAGATTTTTTAATCTAAAATCCTATAAGAACCCTAGCCGCGACGATTATGTACGGTGTTTGCAGTTTCTTGATATAGCAACCCGACTCACAAGTATGAATGTCGTCCGTTTTTTATTTTCTTATTTTTGACAATTGTGATTGTTGCAATTTCGTTCTAGATGTCTGTGAAAATTCCAACCCGTGCCTCCTGTGTCGCCCAGAACATCATTCCGCCTTTGCCTCCTGCGTTCGCACTTTGGAAAAATTAAAATTTAAAAGCATTCGCTATTAAAATTCTTACGAGCCTTTAAAATTCTTTGAACTTCAAAGATTTAAATCACAAATATGAAATACATACTTGTGATTTAAATCTTATAAAATATAAAGATATTTGCCACTTAAAATTTGCGATATTTAAAATTTTAAAGTATTTCATATTTCATATTTGGGATTTCATAAGATATTTAAAGTATTTCATAGTTTATAAGATATTTTCATAAGTATTTGTGATTTCATATTTGGATTTAAATTTTAAAGTATTTCATATATAAATCTTTAAAGTTTAAATTTCTTATATTTTATATTTAAAGATTTAAAGAAAAATATTTAAATAATTATAAATTGAATTTCTAAAACATAAATTAAAAATTTAAAACCTTTGCTGCTGTGTTGAATTCTATCAGACAATCAATGTATTTGAATTTTGTTTTAATGATAAAACTATATTTTAATATAATTATTTTGGAATATGTAGCAATTATATGTTCATATTGCTCTTAAAGTAATGAAAATCTTCTCTAATAAGAAAAAATGTTATATATATATGTGTGCATGTGTGTGTTTTATGAATGCCGTATCTTGACGTATCCATATGAGAGGTCTTGAAAAATGGCATCCGTATCATCCGTAATCCGTATCATCCGTGTCCATGCAACTTTGCATTTTATGGTGTTGGATTTGATTTTTAAAGCTAGGTCGACCTACTGTCATGTCCCCAAAATTACGGTGCTAAAAACCCTAAACGTTGAAATACAAGAGATTGGATAAAATGGATAACAAAATACAAATTTAAAATTATAAAAGGAAATATTATTGATTTAATACTTTTAAAATTACAATTATCCTAAGATAAGATTGTAATTATAAATATATACAAGATTAGACAATACACAATGAACATTAATAACCTTAAACCATTATAATAAACAAATGCTAAAGAATATATAATATATAAATAAATAATAAATATAATATATATATATATATTTAGGAAAAACTAATATAAAATGAATATTATAATTATCCCATATAAATAATAACAAATGATATAAATATTATAAGCATTATAACTTATATTCTAATATTACAAATATTATAAGAAGAAACATTATAATGAGGAAGCTAATAAAGGCATCAACCATTGACACAAATTAACCAATCGAGCTTCATAAGAAACCGACGCACCCTCTGAAGCAATACACGCTCTGGAGAGTCACGCCTTTGATCGGGCCATAAAAAGAAAGTCCACGCCAGATCAGGGAAGATATACAAGGATTGATATTTGAATGGAGAGTCAATAGATACAGCCGGGGAGCCACGTCATATATGAACACTATCACGGGGCCATTACTTATCGATCAGCAGAAAATACAATTACTTAATATAGGGATCAAAGAAATGAAGAATAGAGCTCTCAGTAAGCACCATAGCATCTTGCACGGAGTTGATAGCAAAGTCGGTGATATCAAATTAAGGAATTGAGAGTTGTTGCCGCCTTTCCCCTTAATCTGTTGTTGTCTCTTGAGAGGTTCCGTGTGAGTATGGGTTGGTATCGGTGAGACTCCAGAAGAGCATTAGTGAGTCGTTTATGAAATTATCGGGCATATAAAGCAAAGAGACTCAGATTTTATTTGCAATAGATTAAAGCTCCAGTCAGGTCTTTTGTGGAAGCGCCAGATGTGAATGAGACAATATCACAATCTATCTGCCGCTCATGATCTTGGAGTCGAGTTCAAAAGATACGGAAGGATAATACATTGTTATTATTGGGAGCTGTCTTATTTTACAAGGAGACATCACAGACCTCTTGGGAGTTCAGCACTATCATAAGTATTTCATTCTTTGGGTTCTTATTGGCTGGCAATGCTGACGTGGGAAAGGAACTGTCCTTTCTGAAGGTCGTGACTTGCGCAAAGAGGGAGCCACTTGAATAAATAAATAGAAAGGCATTTATATTTATGTGGGGCAGCTAGCACAATCTTCAGTAACGACAAGGCAGATTGCACAAAAGAAATCAGGAGTTGCTTATAAGAAAATAAAGGCATCATCAATCTTTGAAAGGAGTCAAAAGCTAGTCAAGGAGACTTATCGGGTGGTGGCTGTGTGCTACCTTAAGGAGCAAGCTGAGACGCAGCTACAGTCATAGGGCTTCCAACAGGTTCTTCAATTCAATGCTTGCATTTCAGATGAAGAAATCACCCAAGTCTGCACTTGTATTGCTGCCATTAAAGAACTGAGTTTGATCATTATAGTGCATTGTAAATCATACCTATTAGAGGGGCAATCTGCTGTAAGAGCCTTTGGTAAAGTTGTAATCAGTTTTGGGAATCTTCATTTGCAATAATATGGGGGTTAGTAGTGCATACAAACTGCTTGTTGTAGCAGCTTGTTTGCATAAGTTTCAATTATCTATTGCATTGGAAGATCAAAATAAGTCTTGCATTGCATCTTCAAATTCAATTCAATTCATTGGTTAAGATCTTTGGTGCATTTGAATCATTACATAAACTCAAAAGTCAAAGGAGAAAACAATTACCAGCTGGGAAAAGAGTTCAAGCCAACTGTTTGACGAAATTCCCAAGTACCAAATAGGGAAAATTTAATGTTTCAATCAAGAGCTATTCATTTGAAAGGGAGAAAATCCTAATCCTAGTAGGTGGAACTTGTGACCAATAGACGAATTTATGGGCAAACCGACAGGGGACATTACACTTACCCAGCTGCTAGCGCCTCCTTGTGGTGTTTTCTCCATGTTGTTGATCAGCCTTTAAAGATTTTGTCTCTGCCTTTGCTGGGAGCTCACTAAGGGGTGTTATGCGTTGTTCTTACAAGGGCCTTAAGGTCAAAATAGTTTGTGATGTGCGTACCCAGCAAGGAGATCATTTACTGCTGAAAGGAGCTTGTTACCAGGTCTGAAAATACTTATATTCTGAGTCTAAAAATGCACTACAATGGACTGTAAATTTCTGTTATTTAAATCTGATTATTTTGAAGCTCTGAAATATTATCTATCCTAGTACATTTGCTTCTGTGTAATGCTCTTTACATTATATACTTCATGCAATGTCTTAACCATGAATAGCACATGGAACCAATGCACTAAACACTCTCAAATAAACCTATCTGCAAATCAGAAAACTCAGAGAGCAAACAGAAAGTAAATCAAAAAAAAAATCAGGAGTGTATGTTACACAATGTCCCATTTTGCTTCTTCATCCCATTGGTTCAAGGTTGGACAATAAAGAAGAGATATCCTCTTGATCAACAATCATTGGGTTTCTGCATGAACATCTTGAGGCTTCATCTATTGTGTTTAGTCCTGTAAATCCTTTGTCTATTTGGGACTTCATTCTTCAAGATCTAGTAGGAGTCACAAATCTTTGCACTAATGGGTGAACTACTTCTTCAAGCTCTAGTGGTAAGTAATTCCTACCAGAAAATAAACAGTTTATTTTTACATCTAAAGCCTGCACATGTTCAAATGGTTCATTGCTTCCATAGATGCTACCAATTATTACATCAAGATCCCCTAACATGTGGCTTGGTATCATCAGAATTGAATCTATACTTCATAAACTTGAGGCTCTTGACAATCCTTCAATATTTCATTTTTTTCCCGGAAATATCAGATCAACTCTCTAATACATCAATTACTTGCCCATGGTTTCCACCAGTACTACCATTGTTTGTCATTCGTTTTGGTACAAGGAGACACTCAACTTCATAGTTGTACTTTGGCAACCAAAATAATTTGAGAGCACCAACCACAAAGTACCAGAATGGACCAAAACGCAATGTCCCCTTCTTGCACCTGATCAGTTGGAGAGTTCCATTAGCCTATTCCAGGGTTCTCGTAGGCTAAGTGGAGTTGGTTAGGGGACTCAGAGCTTGTGTTGGGCTTTGTGGTAGTTTTTGGTGCTTTCTGGCATGGGTTACTATTTATAGTAGTGGTCGTTTTCAATACTTACTATTTATAGTGTTGGCATTGGTTGTCATTGATGTCAACACTAAGTGAGATTGTTGTATGTTTGGCAATGGTTGTCATTGATGAGTTTGTTGTCATTGATGTCAACACTTGAGGAGACTATTGCATATGCTTGGGCGATTGTTGGCATTGGTTATCAACACTTGAGGAGATTGTTGCGATGTCAATACTTGGTTGTATTGTTGGCATTGGTTGTCAACACTTGGGAAGATTGTTGCATTGTTTGTCATTGTTGGCAACATTTCTAGTTGGGTTGTCATTGATGCATGTTGATGTGTTGCTGATGTTCATGGTTGGTTGTCATGCCTTTTGATGATAATGAAAGAGGTATTGAGTATGGTTGCTATCAGCAAAGGTAATTTCATGATGATAATTTAAGATGAGGATTAGAAGTGTTGTTGATGGTCTACAATTTGGTGTGTGTTCTTTCTTGTTGTTCCTGATGAAGCTTGTGTTGCTAAAAGAAATTTTTGGCCTCCACAAGTTGTTGAAAGTTTTTGTTTCGGGAAGTTGCTAAGGATACTATTTTGCAGAAAGTTGCATTCCTCCGTTGTTGGAGATATTTTCTTGCGGTTTGGTATTCAATGTTTGTGCTCTATGGATGTTGCACTCCTACCTTTTCAGGTCATCAATGTTGCCAAGGAGGTTTCTATGAATTGTAGAAGGTTGGCAGTTTTGTTGGTTGTCTAGACTGGTCCAGAAAATGCTCCGCATTTCTCTGCATTGTTGCCTCTGCTCCTGCAGCTTGGTGAATGTACTCTCAATGTCTGTCCAGTGTCTCAATTCCAATTTCATGTGTTGAAGTGGTCTGCAAGTTGATCTATTAATGCTATATCTCATGGTTGAGTTTTTTGTGCTTTTGGGTTGAAGTATTTTGTTCCCGTTTGTTTTGCGGTAGCTATCGGTGACATGTGACAATGTGAAAGAAGTTTCTAGAAGTGTTGTTGGATGTTCATGGAACATACCCATGTGATTTACACGTTAATGTTTGATCTCTTTGGTGCCACATGTTGTGTTGAGTTAGCTTTTTGGATAATTTGTGGATATCTAGCCGACAAGGCTTGTTCTCTTGCTTGTGCTAAGTGCTTGGGGGTTTGTGCCAGCAATTGAAATTGTGTTATGATGGATTTGGGACCTGACCTATCTTGTTGGGGACTGCATTGAGTTAATTCAATTGGAAGTATGTTTTTGGGAGTTATGTGCTACACACTTCATCTACATGTTTCCTTGTTGCCGACTTGAGTTGATATGCACTAGCATGTGAGTTGTTTAGGATCACATTGAAAGATGTAATAAGATTGTTTTTGGTCCTCTCTATCCTTGGGATAGAACCGCAATATGTTTTTGTGGCCGACTTGTTGGAATCATTGTTTATCTTCTTTCTAGCCAACCTAATTGATGTTTTGAGGTCTTGCGGTGGATATAAATGCAAGAACATTTCAGATGCAAGAGAAGTGAATGAGAGAATGTGTAAAAGTGTGGATTGTATTTGAAGATCTCGCAGATGTAGTGCGAAAGTGTGTGGAAGATAGATCAAATGTGCTATAACGCCTCAGTCAGCAAAGTGTTGTGTTCACAAATATTGTAATTTCCTAAATCTTTTTGTATCCTGCTCTGAGATAGTGAATCTCATCAGGTCCTTGTATCTTGCCTTGGAGTTATGTGCTTTAGTTTGCAAGTCATTTGTATCTTGCCCTAAGGTTGTGCACCTTAGCCTGCAAGTCTTTTGGTAGTGAGCCTTTTTGTAAGCAGTGAGCTTCTATATTGTGAGTTAGCTCTCACCACGATTTTTCCCTCATTGGGTTTTTCACATAAATCTAGTGTTATCTTGTGGATGCGTGTTCCTTGTTTCATTTTCATTTGTTGTTGTATCTTTCATTGTTGAGGGTTGTTGAACTTGTTAAGTGATTAAACTGCTATATCTTTCATTGTTTTTGATTTGTTTAAAGGTTTTGGTCTGAAGTTTGATTCGTGCTAAGGAGTCTAAGTTTCAAAGGGGTTTAAGTTTTGGAAGATACCGATTCACTCCCCTTCCCCTCTTAGTATCTGGTGTGTTCAACAATTGGTATCAAAGCCAAGTTCCTCTAAAGAAGATCAACCGCTTGAGGAAAAGGTTTGGGATGGCACATGGCGATCTAGACTCTCTAGGGTTTGGTGTATGGCAACCAGTCAAAGATGGTTATACTACTCCTACCACTCCTCCAATAGATCTGGCTTAAATCAGATTATATGAGAACAATGCCAAGGCTAAGAATGCTATCTTGTGTGGATTGGCTGATTCAAAACTTTCGAAGGTGATGAACTACAGTTCTACTAAGGATGTCTAGGGAAAACTCAGAAGCATCTATGAAGGAGATACGAAAGTAAAGCAAGCCATGATGCAGATCTTTAAGAGCATATTTGAGACTCTGAGGATGATAGAGGATGAAGATATTGCAAGTTATATGCTCTGGGTGCATAAAGTAGTTTTTGGCATCACAGGTCTTGGTGGAGAAGTAAAAGAAGATGAGATTGTGAAGAAGGTTTTGAGATCACTCCCTAAAGCTTATAGTGATAAGGTGTTTGTCATTGAAGAGTCTAAGGACTTGGATCAATATTCAGTGGATGAAATGTTTGGTGCTCTCACAACCTTTGAAATGAGAGAATTTGACAAAGATGTTCCAAAGAAGGAAGCTGCATTCAAAGTCAATAAAAAGATTGAAGATGAAGTTGCTGATCGGAATGATGAATTTGATGAAGTTGAAGCAAACTTTGTAAGAAAATTGAAGAAAAGCACTGGAAAATACAAAGGTAAGTTACCCTTCAAGTGTTTCAATTGTGTAAGGATTGGTCATTTTGCATCTAAATGTCCCTATAAAGGATCTGATGATGATAACAAAAGAGATAAGATTAAAAGAGGTCTCTATTCTAAGGAGAGCATTTGTTCCTCAGAAGATGAGAATGAATCAAATGATGAAACCCTTTTTATAGCCTGGGAAGTTAGTGACAAAAAGTGTGATGTTGAAAAATGTAAGAAGTTTGGCTCCTTGTTTGATGAAGATATGTTTTCTCCTGAACCGGATCTAGAGTCAATGGAACCTGAAGGTTGGGACTTCAATTCAGATGATTGGGAAATAGATTTTGAAGGAAAACTCTAGTCTGCTCTGGAAGACCTGAATGAAGCAAGGGCACTAAATCAAAAATATGAGAGCTTGCTTAAAAAATCAAAGGAAGAAACTGACAAACTGAAAGTTTAAATAGGAGGTAAAGAATGTGAAATTAAACTAAAAGTGGCAAAAGGTGTGATCTCTGATTCGAAAGATAAGTTCAATAATAAAGTTGTTGAATGCTTAAAACTTGAGGAGGGGATTGTCACTCTGAGAAATGGACTGGAAAGAGCAAAAGAACAAAATGACAAAGGAGAAAAGTTTGGTCCTGATAACTCATATGATAACTCCAAATCAAATGGAAAGCCTAAGACAAAGAAAGAGAAAGCCTGCACTAAAGATTCTAAGAAGAATGCCTCCGAAGATGCAAAGACAGACCAAGATGGCAAGAAAGAAGGTGGATTCAATCTTGTCCGGAAACAAAAAGGATTTAGAGGTCCTCCACCTACAAGACAGCATGCTCCTACCAAGTTAATTCAATCTTTTCAAGGCTACTGTTTTTCTTGCAGTAAATTTGGGCATAAGGCTGTTGATTGTAGATCTAGACAAGGAATGGTAACATGGGTAGATCATTTGTGCCTCAAAGAAACAATACTATTTCATTTCATGGATATTGCTATGCTTGAAACAATTTTGATCATCTAAGGTGAAAAGGAACAACTTTGTTCCAAAGCACAACATTGTGTGCTACAAATGCAATAAAAAGGGACATAAAGCAAATGGTTGTAGAAGTGGTCTTGTGGATCCACCAATTCAGAACTGAAAAAAGGATGAAACCCTTAATCAATGAAAAAGAAGGGTAATGAAAAGGTCTAGAAGGAAGAACAAGTTCAAGAAAAAGAGGAGGATGATTCTACACTTGTGCATTTTGCAGAAGACCCTAAGACAAACTTGAGATAGAGCATTGTCTCAGGTGGAGATTTCACTTGCAGAGCTTTTAGCCCCCCCCTGAAAAGGACAAGATGCTAAAGATTTTAGCAGGGAAGAAGAATTGGATTTGACACTTTGGTGTGAAGATCTGCTAAGCAAGAATGAACCTTTTGGTGAGGGTTACGGTGCACGTAGGAGGTGTGCGGAGATTGGTACACATGTTTTTACTCATATTATTGCAGGTTGGTTTACTGCACATGAAGATAAGTTTCAAGAGCTTGCTAAGGTATTCGTAGTATATACTCTAAGGCAGAGTCATGGTATCTTGGTTTGCATCCCTCCGTAGAGAAAGCTTTTGTCTTGCAATCTAGAAGTTAAGTTGGTTGAGATGTAAAGGTGTTATATCCAAGATTTCAAGTCTTTACACTTTCTGAAGTGAAAGTCATAAGTGACATAGTCCCGATCTATGCTTTGGTAGAGTAAAGTGATGATAATGGCTTGTTGGAATGCTCCGCATTCCTCAAGAAATGAAGATTTTTCCGTACAATTATGTGGACATGTTTAGGGATGTTCAAGACATACTACTTTTTTGTATCAGGGAATTGGTGGTTCACAAGTTTTGTTTTCAAGTATTAATGTGCTACAATTAGTTTCGGATGCCTATATGTTCTATAGAAATTATTTTTGCATATTTGCGCCTGTTGGTGTAGGTACAGATCAGTTATATGGGTTTATGTGGGCATTCTACATGTTTGAGAGTTGATATGCATGCAGTTTGTTTGGTTGCCAAATTTCAAGCTAATACTAAGCAATCTCATGAGAAAGTAGTGAAAAGAATATTCAAATATTTGAAGGGAACTCTAGATTATAGTCTGTGGTATAAGAAGGATCAAAATTTCTCTTTGAATACTTATATTGATGCTGATCAGGCAGGATGTGTGGATGACCAGAGAAGTACAAGTCGAAGTGCATTTTTCTTGGGAGACAGATTAGTCTCTTGGTTCAGTAAGAAGCGGGGCTCAATATCCCTATCCACAGCAAAAGTTGAATGTATTGTTGCAGCATCTTGTTGCACCCAAGTGCTCTAGATGAAACAAACCTTGAAGGATATAAAAGTGGTATTTGATGAACCCATTCTTATATTGTGTGATACAGTGATAGTACCAGTGCTATTAATATTTCCAAGAATCCGGTGATGCATTCAAGAACCAAACACATTTCTATCCGGTATCACTTTCTAAGAGAAAAGGTTGCAATGCACGAAGTCAGATTAGAGTATGTGCCTACCACGGATCAGGTTGCAGATATCTTTACTAAGGCACTGTCAAAGGATACTTTTGAGTATCTCCGACAGAAGTTAAGGGTTATTGCCCCTCCTTGTTCTAACTAGATGCGTAGATGGTGCAGCTATCCAAGGGGAGAAATTCATGTCATATCCTTTTCTCCTAGATTGATGTATGCTACCTCTCAAGGGAAGCTGGTAGTAAGGGGAGTTTGGAGAGTTGTGCAGATGTTGAGAAGTGTTGTTGGTCAAAGGGGGAGAATGTGTTGTTGTTTCAATTGAAGACCTTTTGCACTTTCTCCTCGAAGTTAGAGAATGTGTTGTTGCTTTTAATGTGCAGGTGTGTGCAGCCCTTTGTCCTTGATGTCAAAAGGGGAGGAGTGAGCAGATGTGTGTTTCCATTAATGCCAAAGGGGGAGATTGTTGGCATTGGTTGTCATGGATGTCAACACTTGGTGAGATTGTTGTATGTTTGGCATTGGTTGGCATTGATGAGTTTGTTGTCATTGATGTCAACAATTGAGAGATTGTTGCATATGCTTGGGCAATTGTTGGCATTGGTTGTCAACACTTGAGGAGATTGTTGTGATGTCGGCACTTGGTTGTATTGTTAGCATTAGTCGACAACACTTGGGAAGATTGTCGCATTGTTTTTCATTGTTGACAACATTTTTGGTTGGGCTGTCATTGATGCATGATGATGTGTTGTTGATGTTCATGGTTGGTTGTCATGCCTTGTCTGATGATAATGAAAGAAGTATTGAGTATGGTTGTTGTCAGCAGAGGTAATTTCATGATGATAATTTAGGATGAGGATTAGAAGTGTTGTTGATGGTCTACAGTATGTTGGGTGTTCTCTTGTTCTTGATGAAGCATGTGTTGCTAAAAGAAAGTTTTGGGCTCCACAAGTTGTTGAAAGCTTTTGTTTCAGGAAGTTGCAGAGAAAACTATTTTGGAGAATGCTCCACATTCCTCCATTGTTGGAGATACGGTCTTATGGTTTGGTATTCAATGTTTGTGCTCTGTGGATGTTGCACTCCTATCTTTTTAGGTCACCAGTGTTGTCAAGGAGGTTTATGTGAATTGCAAAAGGTTGGCAGTTTTGTTGGTTGTTTGGACTGGTCTAGAAAATACTACGCATTGATGTCTTTGCTCCTACGGTTTGGTGAATGTGCTCTCAATGTTTGTGCAGTGTCTCAGTTCCAATTTCATGTGTTGAAGTGGTTCGCAAGTTGATCTGTTAATGTTATATCTCATGGTTGAGTTTTTTGTGCTTTTGGGTTGAAGTATTTTGTTCATGTTTGATTTGTGGTAGCTGGTGGTGACATGACAATGTGAAAGAAGTTTTTGGAAGTGTTGTTGGATGTTCATAGAACATCCCTATGTGATCTGCATGTTAATGTTTGATCTCTTTGGTGCTGCATGTTGTGTTGAGTTAGTTTTCTAGGTAATTTGTGGATATCTGGCCAATAGGGCTTGTTCTCTTGCTTGCGCTAAGTGCTTGGGGGTTTGCGCCAGCAACTGAAGTTGTGTTATGATGGATTTGCGTACTGACCTATCTTGTTAGGGACCGCATTGAGTTAATTCAATTGGAAGTATGTTTTTGGGCCCACTAGTTATGTGCTACACACTTCATCTACATGTTTCCTTGTTGCCAACTTGAGTTGATGTGCGCTAGCATGTGAGTTGTTTGGGACACATTGAAAGATGTAATAAGATTGTTTTTGGTCCTCTCTATCCTCAGGATAGGACCGCAGTATGTTTCTGTGGCTGACTTGTTGGAATCATTTTTTACCTTCTTTCTAACCGACCTAATTGATGTTTCAAGGTCTTGCGGTTGATATAAATGCAAGAACATTTCAGAAGCAAGACAAGTGAATGAGAGAATGTGTAAAAGTGTGGATTGTATTTGAAGATCTCGTAGATGTAGTGGGAAAGTGTGTGGAAGATAGATCAAATGTGCTATAACGCCTCAATCAGCAGAGTGTTGTGTTGACAAATATTGTAATTTCCTAAATCTTTTTTGTATCCTGCTCTGAGATAGTGAATCTCATCAAGTCCTCGTATCTTGCCTTGGAGTTGTGCACTTCAGTTTGCAAGTCCTTTGTATCTTGCCCTAAGATTGTGTGCCTTAGCTTGCAAGTCTTTTGGCAGTGAGCCTTTTTGTAAGTAGTGAGCTTCTATATTGTGACTTAACTCTCACCATGGTTTTTCCCTCATTGGGTTTTCCACGTAAATCTGGTGTTACCTTGTGGATGTGTGTTCCTTGTTTCATTTTCAATTGTTGTATTTATCATTCTTGAGGGTTGATGAACTTGTTAAGGGATTAAACTGCTATATCTTTCATTGTTGTTGATTTGTTTAAAGGTTTTGGTCTGAAGTTTGATTTGTGCTAAAGAGTCTAAGTTCTAGAGGGGTTTATGTTTTTGAAGATTCTGATTCACCCCTCCCCCCTCTCAGTATCTGGTGAGTTCAACATATAGTAAGTCACAGTGCATCTCAGATTGTGCCAGTTTGGTGTTTGGGCACACTTACTATTTTTAGTAGTTGTTATTTTTAGTAAGTGTAATTTTGGCAACTAATCCTGGCCTTTGTTCCTCCAACAGTGTAATATTCCTATTTGGGCGTTCGTGAGTATTAAGGGTGTAAACAAATTAATATTTATATCTTTTCGTCACTTATGTTATAAAGTTACTTTATAACTTTAGTGAGGGTCATGTGTTCATCAAAAAGGTCCTTTGTCTCTTGCCTAGGAAAACGTGAAACAAAGTTGTTTTTAAAAAGAAAATATGTAGCCTCCAAAAGTGGACGCCAATCTTGGGGAGGCATAAGGAATTTAAAATAAATTAAAAAAGCTCATGAAGGGGGGTGTGGAGTTCTTGGAGGGAAAAGTAAATTCAAACTTGTGTTGCCCTAATTTACTCCTCTCATTTGGACATCTCTCTTTTGGCAACATAACGGGATGTTGTTGAAATGCTTCCAGGTTTACATGTCTGCGAGTTGAGGACAAAAACCCTCACCATTAGTAGCTGGTTTTGGTGGTGAGAGATCCACCCTAGCCGGAAAGAGTGGTTCTACCTCAGGGGTCACCGTTGTGCTTACAGAGTTCCTGATTTTCATCATTTTGGAGGTTGAATAATGAAGATTTTCTCAATGTTTTGATGTGGGATCAAAGGTTTTGGTGTGCTTGTTGATTTGTTTCATTTTGGTGATGTTTGGAGGTGTTAAAGACGCATTTTCAGAGGTCTGATATTCATTTCCAGAATTCTGGAAATCCATTTTACACAGTGGCTGGAAGTGATGATTTGTTCGTAGCTCAGTTGGTGTTCGAAGTTTGCTTCTGGGTAGTTTTCCAAAAGACTCCTCATACCTAGGTGCCTCATTTCAAGTGTTCATTTGCAATTTTTGGAGTATTGATTTATGGGAGCAAATCGCCCCTCCTAGGGAGCTGTGCCAATTTGAGGGTGAACAATATTCAAGACTGCTACTACAGGAGTCTGAAACCTGCACTTCTGGGGGTTCCTAATAGCTGCCATTCAAAGGGAAAGTGCTGGAGATGTTCATGTATGATCATACCTTCTATGTGGCGGAAGCTTGCAATGTAATGAAGGTTATATGTGACTGTAAAGGCTTGGTTCAGGTTTGTTATCAGGTCTGAAAACACTTATTTTAAGTCTGATTTCAGTTGTAGTTCATTGCCAAATGATATGTAATGAATTCACTATGATGATGGTGCAAATGCTATGTTAATTTTTTTCCTTTGCAATATTTTCTATGGTTATCTTGATGTGTTGAAATAACTTAAAAACAAGAACAAACCTGCAAACTATCATACTCAGTAAACAAACACAAAAAAAATCAGGGGTATGTATGCCTACCAATCGTATTTGTTTGAAAATTTCTAAGACCTTTTCAACAAACGTATTTTGTGCATATATCCTGCAATCATGGCACTTCATGAGATAATCTCTTTGAGGCATTTTTCCAAACGTTTCACACACTGCATCCATGTTCTCACACTCTACATGCATGTCTACCAGATCAGTTCCAATGCCTTGTTTATGCCTTGCATTTTGCATGCATATTTGCCTTGAGGTAATTGCAACTAAAACTTCAAACTAAAATCCATCTTAGATTATGTTTGGATGGATGTCCATACCTTGTTTTGAAGCTCGCATTTTTCCATATGCAAGGTGCTTCAATCTATTCACAATAAGCAAAAAGTAGAACTAAATATATCTGTCTTTAGAGCTACTAGATTCTTGAGCTCAAGACAAGGTTTTTGCAGCCATTAAATTGAAAAAAAGTGAGTTGATATCTATTTTGTATCCTAGAGTGAGGCATTTTTCTTGGCGAGACGCAACTTTCTGGATGAACATTTCTACATAACACAGCCTATCAACTGGTAAAACTTCATTCCATCATGCTCAATGAATGTTCATACCCTTTTCAATGGCTTCTATATCAACACGGGCTGAGATGCACTCAAAAAGGGTGTGGAGTTTAGCTTTACGCTTGGCAAACGCATTTTCCTTGAAAGCTTCTAAATCCTTTATCTTGTAAATACCATGAAGTTGCTACATTCCATGAAGCTAGATTTCTCGGAGGCTTCTTGTCAAACAATTTACGTGTCTTGTGCTTGAAACTTTCAAAAACCTTTTCAATAGCTCCATTATGCGCCTATTTCATAATTGTTTGCGCTCTGGTTATGCTTACATGCATGCTTTTAATGATAGTTGTGTGATATTGAAAGCTTTCTATCTTTTCATCATCTTCCAAACACTTATAATTGTCTATCTCTATCTTATTTTCACATAGGTATTTGACAGTTTGTATGTCAATCATAAGTTATGAACCAATAGTAAAGTGCCAATAGCTATGACTAACTCTCTCATTGTCATATGGAGCTAAGTTAATAACTTTCCGATAAGATTAAGCGTTCATCGACATTTCAAATAATATTCACAACCATTTCCTTTGTTGGTGTTTCCAACCCAAAACATAACTTTTTGAATTTGTAGTTAATACAAACAACTATGTACTCCTTCCCTACTTTTATTGGCACTTTGAAAGGGGTTGTTAACTTGTATAGAACCACCAATGAGTTTTATTTTTTATTTTTATTTTGTTGATCATTGGCTTCTTTCAAAGGATATGTGAGACTTTCGATGTTTCTTTGTCATCAGCAATGTGGGAGGTCTTTGCAACTTGAAACTGTTAACTTTTCAAAACAGATACTTACCCTTTAATCGCTTCGTCGGCATTTGACAATGATTTCAAAACTTTATCAAAAGTAAGTAATATTTTTAAAACTAATCAAAGCCTAAGATAGTGAAAATGTGAGCCTCCTTTGTTGATCCTTATAACTCACTTCATAACTTTTCAAATGTATAAAACTTGCACTTTACATTCATTCGTTTTGTATTTCTCCATTGGCATTTTAAACTGAAAACACAACTTCAAAAATTCCTAACTTATGAACTTTCACATTGGTGTTTAGATGTCTTCATCGGCACTCAAAGCATAATCCACAATGCTTATTTTGCCAATGACAATCACATGCAATGTCGAAATCTGATATGAGTTTTGAAAACTTGAAAAGTGCTTAATGTTACTTCTGGAACCTTATAAATTTGCCTGATAAATCCGTCAATCTAACAAATGAAAGTTAATGCACAACTTTGAACTAGATAAGTATTTTGCTATGAAACCTTGCCACATCATGTAACATAACATCATGAACCTCTTTGCCAAGCAGCTTAGCTCCAGCTTCAATAAAACTTCTGATTTAATTGTTTTCATAAATCAGCTGGTGGAAACTTGAAGTTTTAATATCTCACAAACTGGAAGGCATTCTCGTCTGAAAACTTGCCACATTGTGTTGAATAGCCTTAGGATTGTCCTTGTAAAATAGTTTCACTCCTTCTCTTATAGATTTTCATATTTAAATGTTTTCACACATCTCAACATGCTGCATCACTGCTTCTAAGGGTTCTGACTGCAACAATGGAGATTTTTCTTCAAAATGGTGAGAGATTAAACACTTGAGGTAATCAGGACATTTTTTACTATGAACTACTTGACACAAAGATTCAGATACGAAAATTTTAAAATTCGGTGAGTTTAATAATGGGGCTAACACATACACACGAAATTTTCATATCATGTCAAGTTTCAAAGCTAAAACCTTGTATTTCCATTCATTCAAATGGCTATATCCCAATGTCTTGCCATGTTCGTCTACATTGTTTTTGGTCTTTTCACCTAACAACTTTTGTAAGGTTAGATGATGATTATGATCTCAATAAAGACTACAAGGACAGATTGGAGAAGAAAGAACGGATCAGCATATGAGAATAGCAAAAAGGCAGAAGTCTGAGAGTTTTTCAGTTATCTTTCAAAGAGAGATAAAATCAAAAGAAAAATGCCTTGATATGAAAACAAAAATCACACATAATATAAAGCGAATTTTGTGACCAGCAAAAATCAGCACCTAGAACTAAGGAAAAATGAGGGAAAATGGCAGAAATGTAACTTAAGTGCACCTATTTAGGGTAAAGAGTTTCAAGTCAACTTTTGGAGCATTTTTTCAAGGTTATATACCCCTCATTATCTCTGCCCAAGCATCATGAGAAGTAGTTGAGATTAGTGAAAAGCACCTAGCAAAAAGAAAGCAGTTAAAACTTTAGTGAAACACACCTAAGGAGGTAATAGAATAGTAACTACAAAAGCGCACTTTTCATTGATAATTGCCGCTCAAAACACCTCCAGCAAGGTAAGAAGTGGCACTAGGCTAAGTGATCTCCACCAAGGGTTAAAAGGGCATAAAGGAAGCCTACTTTCTAAGTGGCTTTGTCACTAAATTTCTCCTCCTAAATGATGGTAAACATACAAGTGAAGTGCGCCCAGCATATGAAAGGTTTTCAAGCAAATACAAAAACTCACTTTTTTACTGACAAATGTCATGTAAAATTCCTTCAAGTGCACCTTTCAATGACAAATGTCATCTAAAATTTCTCTGGGTGCACTTTTCAGCTCTGAAAAATGTCATTGGGGGCACTCATGCAGATTCTTGTCTTCTTGATCCTAATCATCATCTGTTGTAGAGGAGGTTCATCTTTCAGCACTATAGCAATCATTTGCTTCAGTGGTGTTCTTCATGTTCATCCTTTGTTCCTACCTTTTAGGACAATTCTTGGTTGGAGGCTTCTTTGTCCTTCACATTGTTTTGGAGGCTTCTCAGCCCTTCACTCTTGTTTGGAGCCTTAAGTCCTTCACTTGTATTTCTCTCTTTTGGAGAGGAGTTTTCTCCCACTGGGCTTTTCTCCTTTTTTCTTCGGTTTTGAGAGATCTTTTGTTTGTACATGGGTACCCCACCAGGCCTTGTCTGCCGGGACCCATCATACATTCATCTTTAGAGGTTTGAGCTTCTCCCTAAGTTTCACTTAAGGGGGGGTGTTAGAGTAAAAGGTATTTCCTAATTAATTATTTATTTAATTATTAGGTTCCTTTTCCTCTAATTACTTTAGCTTTCTTAGCTCATGTTCTTTTTATGTCTCGTGTCATAGGATGAGGACACGTGTCGTGATCTTGTTTTATCCTCACCTAAGGTTTCTAGGTTAATTATCTTTTTATAAGGATTCTCTATTGTATAATCATTATAAGATGCACATGTCTTTTACAATTCCAGGTGAAAGAGTGACTCAATTGTTATAGATTTCAAAAACTTTTATCTCAATAACACACAGTTTATGACAATCCTAATGTTTGAAAAATCATAAGAGAACATCCATCCCTTGTGGCAAGGAGAGACAGATGACCATCTCAGTAGCAAAAATATAAATTTTAAGGGGAACATCCATCCAGCATTTGTTCATGTCATGATGTGATTATGGTTAAACAGTCATCATATGAGCAAAATTGATCAGCATCAATCCTCTACTTCGCTAGAATAACCACAAACTGCAATTATTAACAAAATTTATGAAGCACTCAAAGCAAAAATAAGGTTGTACTTCATCATTATGGCATAAAAGCATAGTAGCTAGATCAAACTTATACAGTATTTCCACTTGTTATTTTATATTAAACTGACACCATATTCCAGGTCAAATCATATGAAATGACTCAAATGAGTTGACGCACAGTATGCTATGGGGAACATGCGGGCAGATGGAGAAATGATTACTACAGTGGGACCTTGGACCATCAGAGGGTTTACTTCTAACTTCTTAATACTAATTCATTTTTAATAGTGAAATGTTGTGATGACATTTATATGGGTGTGAGTTTAATGAATGGCCTGATTTTGAGCTGATAAAGGTCTTGTCTCAATTGCCACTCATGCTTATTATAAATCTCGGTTCAAAATTCGGATGCTTCTCCTGCAGTGGATATGTGTCGGTTGCAGCAGGGGGTCAGGAGGGATGACGGGAAAATTATATATAACTACAAAAAGAATAACCCCAATCTCACAAACAGTGAGGGCTCATAGTCTCAACTTTGTGTACTTGGAAAGAGAATTTGCCCTAACTAGTTAAGCATAATCTCAAATAAGGTGCTATAAAAAGAGACTGACTACTAGTCCAGTGGGTCTGCCAGAAGGAATTGAGACCAATTTTCTCATTAAAACAATTGAGCCAAAAACAAATTCAGGCATGACAGGGCCTTCTTTTAATGTACTTGTTTCATACACGATTAAAAGTAAGATTCACTTCAATCACCTTTCCATGATGGCATCCACAGAAATACTAAATTCTGCAGCTTCCTTTTCACTCCTGAAAAAATTTACAATCTAATCCTCCAAAATAAGTTATATCCGGTGATTTCATTCTTTGTCTTGGTGCAAGAAGTATTCCCAACATTAATAACAACTTCCGGTAAAATAAAGAACTAATATCAATCTGAGTTTATCACAACTCACTCATTCAGTATAGTTTTTAATATTAAATCCAGCCCACCTCGTACAACCTCTTGCAGAATACAAGAATAAATGTCCATTCAATTCATACGCTTTCTTTTACTAGAAACTTGTGGGTCCATTAATTAGAAATCCTATTACAAATTATAATTTGATAAAGAAACAGACTTGCAAATGGGTGCTATGAATGCTACCTTAAGCTGCTTTTGCTGCATCCTGTGGGAACAATCGGTTCAAAATTTGAATCGTACCCAACACCAGAATCAGTGGAATTGCCAAATATGAGAGAAGGGAAAGATCGCTCGTCTTTTGCGCGTGTGATGCATAAAAATAGGAGATAATAGTATTTAATAAGTTAAAGAACACACCCCATCGTCCTTTTTCCGCCTCACAATGAGAAGTGAAAAGTGCCAAATGGCTCCCGTGGATTAAGTTAAACACTTGATGAAGCTAGCAAAGGAAATCTAGGGGTGGTGGTGGTTCCTCATTAGCTTAATATTAAAGCCTCTAGGGAAATCTAAGGGTGGTTGGTGGTGTCAATTTTTGTAGACTATTCGCTTGGAAAGGGAAGCTTGTTTTTCTTTTAAGTTATTTTTATGTAACGATTTGATTTCTATTAAAAATTAATATATAATTTTATTATCATTTATTTCAAAGGATGGTTTCGATTTTTATTTTTTCTATTTTCTTGTTCAAGTTCAAATATGTGATTTGTACAAGTGATTTAATTTGGTTGTACAATTTACAAACATGAATCTTAATTTTTTTAATTTGAAATTCAAATTTGGGGTTGATCTATTTTTTTCTAACTCAAAGTGTGAAATGTTTCACTTACCACCTTTAAAGATTTTTCTCGTGGCAATAAGGAAAATTATATTAAAAAAGAATCTAAAATAGATTACAATAAAAAGATTTCCACATAGCAGTAGTCATAAATAAAGCTAAAGGATGAAAAAACTAAGGGAGTTTTCCCCTATTCTACCATCCCCAAGAACTAGAAGAATTTATGATCCAAACAAAACTCACATTCCCAAAGACCTTCAAGCAAGGAGAGTTAAGCCAGATTATTATGAAGAAGCTATAGAAATTGCCTAGCTCTATCCAAAGACGAAGACCTTCAATCAATGGCACTCTAATTGCAATCTACATTAGAGGCTCATTCCACTAAGCAATCAACAACAACATTCCATTCTCTAAGAATATGAACAAAGAAAATGTTCAAAATTGGAGTGAGATAGAGAATCTACTTAGCAAGAGATGCCAACATCTAGGACTCGTGAAGTTTCTCTTTTGTTCAAAATAGAAGCAATAATCATTGAATCCATTTCATAAATAACCTTATTTCAATCTATTTCATAGTATTTCTCAAGCACCAAAAGAATGATCAATGCCTCCATTTGATTATTAGTGCAATAGCTCATAGAAGTAAAGCAAAAATAAATAGAACCATCATTGTCGTGTCTAACATCACCAATCATAATAGCACTTGGATTGCCTCATGAGGATTCATCTATATATTGAATTTTTTTTAAATAATACATGGAGGAGACCACTTACCAATCTTGTCCACCTTCTTAGAATTATTTAACCCAGAGCTAGACTAAATTTGAGAAATAGTTGTGGGGGAAAACTCCAAAAGGCTTAATAGATGAGAATCATAAGAGAGAAAGACTTCAAAAGAGCATTTGGCCTCAATAGTTTCCTCGATTGAATCTCTAATCTTCTGCCTAACTTGTATGATAAGACTTTGGAACTCTTAAAAATCCAATGGTTCTTCTCTAATCAAATATGTCAAAGAATAAAAATGTTAGAGTCATAAGTTGTTTTACTTAATTAATTTAATCATATTGGTTAATTAATTAAGTCACTTATCACTTTAGTTACTTAAGCTAAACTTAGGCACATTAATAATTAATTAATTATTAATTATTAAGTGTGCACAATAGGGTTTCCCTTTTAGGTTTTTACTTTAGGGTTTCTTGATCTCCTTTTATAAGGATTGATCTCATTGTAATTATTAACGGGAGAATATTTGTAGCTTTCATATCTTCTTGAAAGTTTTCTCTCTTCTGTAACTTTTTCTTGTTGAAGATAATTGCATATATTTGTTTGCAGATCTCTTGCGTGGAAGGTGTACTTGTTTGTTGTTTGATCCTGTGGCTTGTGGTTTTGTGCTTGTTTCACAATTCTAACAAAAAATAGGACCAAAATCACATGCAAAATATAAATAAAGAAGTTAATAGCGGAGGATGACCCAAGCTTTCCCAAAACTCAAATAAAGAAGTGGCATGAATGATAGATTACTTCCATCTTCCACCATTGCCTCCAAATGACCAAGGAGAAGGAAAACTAAAAGAAAAGGTGAGCAACCTTTTTTAGTGTTGCCACATAAAATGCATAAAAAAGGACCTTGAAATCCTCTCTTTCTATTATTATCCCAAGTGAGACATTTATTCTAACATAGTAACTAGGTAAAGAGATTACACTTGTAATAGCTTTAAATTTGTTCCAAATTTTTATCCACCTCTAGAAAGTCACTACTCAAACATTTATTATGCTCTAAAAATTGATAAACAAAAGAAACTGAATAAGCTCCTTTAAGATCATGATCCCACACATGAACATTCATTCCCTCTAAGTACCAATAAGGTCAATCAACAAAAATGGAGCCAAAAGTAGCTCAAGTTTTAGATGTTCCCCCTCTAGGAAAGGTACTAGGGTCCTTTTAATGAAATATTTGGAAAATCCCTAGATGGATTGGACTATTAAAATTAGCAGTTCTGACCATCCCAAAACCTTAAAAATTTCACTTAGGGGCTAGAGAAGGGGGAAGGACAAGAGTATTCAAAGATGGATATCCTAAGAATCCTTCCAGAAAAGAGATTTATCACCATTATTAATAATCTATAAAAGACCTTCCTTTGTAACCAAATCCCCCTTCTTAATTGTGTTCCAAATCATTGAACATTTCCCAATCAAATCCATCTAAGAAACATCCTCATTAGTAAATCCCCCCAAATACTTGAAATTAAGTATTCTATCCCAAGATTACTCCAGGTGCTTGCACCATCTCTAATATAATTTGGTATCTAGGGCTTGACAATTGAACTCAAACTACCTAAGGTTAGGGCCTCCATATATTTTAGGTCTACAAACTTGGTACCAACTTACTAAACTCCAGTTTGGACTCTAAATTCCTTTCCCATAAAAATTTCTTAGAAAGAGTGTCAAATTCCTTTAGAAAGCTCTTAGGGGCATATAAAAATAAGAATTTTTAAATAGGAAGAGCCTGCAAAGCATATTTTAATAGCATCAACAGTATAGCAAAAGATAACCACCAAAATGTCCAGTGACTAACCCTCATACAAAATCTATCCAAAATATTCTTCCACTAATCTCTTATGAGGTTACCAATAGATAAGGGAATGCCCAAATAATCCAAAGGGAAATTCCCTATTCTAAAGTGAAGAATGTGTTCAATTATTTGTTGGATAAGCACATGATTATTAAAGAAAAAATATTGGTTTTATCCTAATTAATTTGATGAAAAAAGGTAGACAATGTATGTCCAAAGATTTCCTAAAGTTGATCACATCACTAATTTTTACAACCCCCATCAAAAATGCATCTTTAAAAGTGCTCAAGATTTTATAGGATCGATGTTTGTACCAGATCAAGCCACATGAGACAAATAAAGGTGTGCTCCTTGTTGCTAGAAAAAAACATAGATTACAAAGAAAACATAGAGATACTAAAGCAGTAACTAAATGGATGATTAATTAACTCACAATATGGATTTCATATAGAGTAACAACCATCCAAAATTAATTATGCCTAAAAATAGGCCCACTTAATTTAGATGTAGCTATAAAAAGCAAGTGGTTAGATAAAAATAACACATGTCTAAGAATAGACATGTAGCTCCTAAGCACTCTTAAGCAGGATTGATTCCTACTCTAACACCCCCTTAAGCATAGCTTAGGTGGGCTCAAAAAAATTAGGTTCCAACGACTAGGAGTGATGAGGTACCCAAGTACAATGCAACCTCTCATAAAGTGGAGAAAGGGAGAAAACATGGTGAGAAAAACTCCCTCCAAACAAAGAGAAAAATAAGATGAAGAGGACTAGAAGCCCCCCTAAAGATGATGTTGTTGTTGAAGTAGAAGTTGCACCCCAAGAAGAGCTCATAGATGAATGGGCTTTCTCTCAATAAAATGTTTGGTGAAAATGTCAAAAACCTACTTTGAAGACTAGCAAAAGACTAAATTGATGATCTAACCATGAAAATGCTCTTGAATATAATGCACATGAACCTCTATGTATTTGATTTATTGATGCTTGATCAAATTCTTGTATATCTAAATGGTGCTCTAGTTATCACAAAGATAAATGTGGGATACCTAGATGGAATACCAAACTCAGTGAGAATGCCCTGAAGCCAAAGAGCCTATGTAGCTACATTTTTTTAGTGTGAAAAGAGATTATCAAATTAGTTAGTTTTTAGCATCCTTAATAGAGTCTTGTTCACACTACACTTAATCTTACTTAGAGGTTATCTAGGCTTTTGTCTTGCCTCATGTAGACTCACCAAGTGTCTCAACACTTGTCCATAGAGTCCAACACTTGTTTTTATACTTGGAGGGGTAATCAAATTTTGACTCTACCTTCTCACTTCTTCATCCTTGTCTTTATAAGCAAGGCTCATTTGTACATTTTACAACACATCACATGTTCATCTTTGGATTGTTTTGAGTTTGAAAGCAGATCTTGGTTACTCCAATAATATTAATGTCTCCCTTGTACTTTTCCTTTGTGGAATTTTTTTATTTTTTCTAGAATAACTGATAGGATCAAAG
>VDFB02010587.1:0-45865 GCA_007258455.2 Sequoia sempervirens
CACGGGTGTCGCTATTTACACAACTCAAGACCCAGAGGCATCCATTGTTACCCTGGATCTGACCTTAGGCCTTTTCTCTTTTCTAGTTGTAACCTATGCTCAGGCCAGGATGGCCTCCAACTTTGATCTTGGGTCCCTTGGCACGAGAGTTTTCTTCTCAAGTTGTCTTTCAAGCCACTCGGGCATAGTGGCCCTTTCTTTAGGTGATTCATGATCACCTTTACCTTGCTTGGTTGAGACCTCAATTTCCCCACCCTTGGGGGGCTCCTTTTCCCTTTTAGCAACATCTCCTTCTTCGTCATCGGAGTCCTGGATGAACATGAGGCGCTTGATAGGAAGCTTGTTAGATAATAGTTGTTGGGGACTTTCTTCCTTCTCTATCTACTTGGTTTGCTCATCTTCATGTTTGTGTTCCTTGGGTTGCTCAATTTCGATGCTCTTGATAGTTGGAGCCTCACCCTCCGATTCATCTCTCCCTGGACTATCTTCCTATTGCTATCCTTCTTCAAGGAGTGACCTTTCTACCTCTGTTTCAGTGCCCTTCGGCTACCGGGCCAGCTCTTCCTCAAGATCATCATCGAAGGCTTGCACGATGACCCTACCATCACCATCCTCCTCCTTGTCCCCGCTCTTTGAGGAACCAGTTCCCTCCTCATAGGCCACCCTGTCAATCATTCGGTTCTCATACTCTGTGTGCTCGTGATATTCATCGGCCTCTTCTTCAAATGGCTTCAAGGCTTCTTGCTCTCATTTCTCCCATTGCTTAGAGATTAGCATGGTGGCTTCCATAGTCGGTGGCCCTGTCGGGGGTTGTGAAGGTTTGGCAATAGCGAGGACCTAAGCTAACGCTGCTTGAAGTGTGGGATCCATGAGGATTTGGGAAATCTCAGAGGGGATGTTTTGCATATGCTTGGAGAAGGCCTCAGGCAAAGAGGACGCAGGTATAGGTGATGTCATTGCAGCTAAAGGGAGTGACATGGTGGGTGACATAGTAGCAGAGGAAGGAGGAGTAGTCACGGTGGAGGAAGAGTCAATTACAATCACGGACTCGGCTGAAGGTGAAGGGGAAAGATGGATAGAGATGTCCACTGCTAGCGGGGATGTGGCGATCATGTCCAGAGAAGTGGGTGGTACGACAGTCAGGGCAGGGAGAGCCAAGAGGGATTCTAATTGATTTGTACCATTTACTTCTTCCTCTTGGATTAAGGGCTGATCTGCCATATGCCTTGTTTGCTTAAGTCTTTTGGAGGGTGAGCCCCGTGTTTCTTTTCTTGTATAGACCTTGGGGTCAGGAGATTGTTCTATTTTTGTGTCTTTCCTCTTCTTGGATCAGGTCACTGGAGGGGACTTAGATGTCCCGCCCATTGAGGTGGTGGTAGCAGCATCCTCTATGGCACTTGGCTCACTTTTGAGCCCTTCATAAGTCAAAATTAACTCCTGCTGTTTCAGTCGGACCACTTGTCTATCAACCCATTCCTTGGTGCAAGCCAATATTGGCTTGGTTATGATATCAAGGTCATCGACCTCCTACTCATCCCAATCTATTGTTGGTAATGGCAACTTGGCAACTGTGGGGTACCTGGGGTCCATTATGGTGCTCTCGTCTTCTTTGACTTGGTCCGGTATGGGAAAGGGCTACACCTTTCTTAAAAAATGTGTAGTCATCAGCATATAGTGCCTTGCACGTACCTCTTTATCATTTTGACAATCCCCCAAAAAGTCTTCAATGTGGTGCAAATGAGCGAACCCCAGTCCTAGTGCCTTCCTTATGTACCCATATGGGTCCATCCATGGGTGAGAAGTGTGTAGATGAAAATGGTAATCCCTTAGTTCTTTCTCAGAGTTACAAGCACACTGGGAAGTTTGTAGTTTATACATGCCCCAACCAAGAGTCATGGGATAAGATATCCCTGCTATGTGTTTGCCACTGAAGATTGCCTATATGTTGTTGAGCTATGGAGAAAGCTCCAGTAGAATGATCTGGTCATTGGGATATCGAGGCAACTTGTTTGGCCTTTCAGTGAAGCCTCGGGCATAGATGTATGTGAACTTCGGGTATTGAATGAAGAGGAAGGCATATTGCTTTAAGAATGCCAGAGCACTATGGGAAACCCTCCTTTCAAAATCCTCGGCAATCATTTTGATGATGTGGCTGATGAAGGCATTATTCACTCTGCAATACTCCCTCTTGAAGTTTCTTTACTGGAGTTGGGGATACCTGTCATAGGGTTTTAGTTTTCGACCCTGCTCTTCATTGGGTGCCACAAACAACCTATTGTATTGCCTCCGATCTGCCAAGGAGTAGCGGAGGTATGAAGTCATATAGAATTTGGAGCTTTTCTTCACATTGAGGAACTGCTCATGAAAGTAGTCACTTATTATACCTCCCCAATAGAATGAGGTTTTTGTGGTAACATTTTCATTCCTCCAAAGGATCTGTTTGACTAAGTACACCATCCACCCCTGAGAGAAGGCTGCAGTAGGGAGGCCCATAACCCTGCTTAGCATTGTGACCAAATCGTGGTAGTTTTCATAGAAATTGCTGAGGAAGAGTTTGTTAGGAACCTTCACGGCGTTGCCCCACTTTTCCTTGAGCCAATGCTGATTTATTAACTTCTTGCAGCCTGTAGGGTTATCATCCCACATTTCTTGGCACTCCTCAATGGTAGGTGTTTCCATTTCGGTGAAGGTGGGAATATGAAAGGTCTTTGTGATTCCTTCAGCTGACATATCAACAAGAATGTTTCCCACCCTGTCAACAATTGTTCTTGTATCTGATTGATATGCCTGCCAACAGGCCATGACGAGCTCTTGGGCTATAAGAGATCAAGGAAATCCTGCTTCCTTTTCTATTCCACTTTTTCTGATAAGCCTTGCATTTTTTGTCGTTGGGTTCACCCTGACCCTTTGCTTGAACTTGTCAATATCAACATGGCTGTTATTGGTGTCGGTGATTTCTTTCCAATCTATGACAACCTTTGAGTGCAGGGGTTCACTGTAGAACTGGTATTTCATTTGGTTCTTGTTTTCTCTTCCTCAAGGAGTTTTTCCTGACTTCTTTCCTTTGTCCTTTTCGACGACTGCACCCGAAGGTCCTTCACTCTATTGAATATATTCTGCAAGCAAAGGTGTAGTCAGTGTAGTTGATAACAAGAAACGTTATATTAGTTGAAATCCCAAAGATGAAATCAATTTTAAATAATCTATCATGCATAACATGATACTTTTATCTCCCAATGTTATTGGTCTTTTGATTGAGAGCTCTGGGACAGTCCAGGCCCAGAGGTTTGGACTTCCCTGGCAAGAATGCTGTTTTGAAAGGGAAAATGGGGCCGATTGACTTGGGAGAACTTTCCTGACTGAAATTTGATGATTCAAAGGGATCCTAACAAAGAGGGCCGAATTCAAGCACGTGGGTTGAGATCAGATTTCAAATTTGAGGTGATTTGGATTGATTTAGGAGCATCCAGAGGTACAAGACTAGAAAGCTGTCTAGGGTTGGCCATTTGGAATGTCCAAACAGGAACGAAGTTCTGAGGTCTGGGACCCGAAGGGTCCAAGGGTGGTTGCTTGGTTTTTAGTTTCACAGTTTAAAGTGTTTGGGCCCAAGTGAGCGGGATGCCTTCATGCCTTCGCCGTCTAGGACGACGATCACCAGACGGAAGTCTAGAGAAGTCAACCTGGTGGACCGGACCAAATAGGGGAAATGGTCATCATGTCATTTTCAATTTTCAATCGGGAAGATGGAATTCTCTCAGAGATACCCGATCAGTGAGACATCAATCATCAGAGTGAAGTCATGACGAGCGTTTCATGTCTCACCGATCGGTGACAAGGGGGAGGCAAACTGGCAGAAGGCTCTTCTTTCAGCGTGAGGTCTTGCTGACTTCCTCAGGTCTTTTTGACCATTGTGGAATGAACAAGCGTGTCGGCAAGAGGTCTTTGTGGCAGAGAGATGTCTTGGATAGATTCTTTGGTCTTGCCGATCGACGGTCAGAAAAAGAAAACACATCAGTTACAAATATTTCATCGATGTAATGTCTCAGTGAATCCGCAATGTCTTACCAACTGGCGATGAGACGTCAAGAGCTCGGGGGCTAGAGAGATGAACACAATTCTCCACTTGGCAGTGGGGAGGGGATGGATTCCTGGATAGCGGAGCCCGACACGAACGGAGCCATTTAAGATTGAATGGCGAATTCCCAACACCGGTAGGGGGTCCAAGGTCTGGGAGGCAGAAGGATGCTGAGTATTCACTATTCAAAATGGAAAAGACCATGAGGAATCCCACGGGAGGAAGTCCGCAAACTGGGACTCGGGGAGCTAGACTGTGATTGGCAAAACTCAAGATTTGTTGACTATTTTCCAGGCAGGACCCGAGGACCAAGCAGATGGGGCAACTTCGTTGTTTGATACATCGGCATTTCGTGGACTTTCGAACATGAAATTCCTGTGGCCTGGGCCTGAAGATGAAAAACGCTGACTAGATTTATGTGTTAAGATTTTAGTCTCGACGGTAGGGGAAGGACGAAGGTCTGAAAATCTAGGCCTGAAGGGTCAAATTATCATTTAGCAAATTTCATTGTTTTTAGTTTCTGAATGCCAAGAGGGGACTCAGGCCCGGAGGGCATGAATGCCCCTGCATGAAGAACACCGAAGAGAAGCTTCAGATTGATCATGAGGGTACCTTTGAGGGTTTTCTCAAGTTTTTAAGATGGGTTTTGTTTGTTATGTCATGTTTCATCATTCACATGTCATTTTAATTGTTATTGTTCATTTTAAATCCTTTAAAATCATGAAAACATTACTCGGGAAGGAAAATGGTAAACCTACCTCAAAAACTTGATGCAGAGAGGTGTGGGATCCACTAGAGGTTGGAAAGTGAAGGCAATGGGTGCAAGGGTGATGGTTGACAAAGACGCCTGGCACCTCTGACAATTTCTCTAATCCTTGTCGCAACACTGACAAGTGAGAATGACAGGTTTTTGGGCAAGTTATTTATACCCCAACCACCATTAATGGCCACATTAAATGTAGGTATGGTGAGCAAGGAAGTTGGTGAATTTGAATTCGCAGATGGCGGTAGGATATTTGGGGTCCGGCGGCCAGGAGGACCCAGGGTGGTAGTCATTTGAAAAGTTCAGCTAGGAAATCACTAACAGAAAAGGGGAGGTCAGGACCTAGAGGGTAGAAGTCTGCCATGAGTTTATTATTAGGGAAGGCAAAAACCATGCAGAACTTTGAACGTGGAAGTCCAGAGGATTGGGCCCAGGGAACCTGGAGGCAACCAAAACTTGACAAACTTTGACGGACGGAGATCAGGATGACAGGGCCCAGGGCTTGGGAAGGCGGAAGCCATCCGTCGTCAGGAACGATGGACTCAACAGGGAAACTTGGCCAGGGAAACCTGAAGGCTGCTGGCAGAGGGAAACTACTAGAGAGACCTCACGAGGCACCAGAGCTTAACAAAATTAAAAGGGAGGATCCCGGTCAACTTATGATGAGGCTTTGAATGTACGCTTACCACTCAAGACATCAAAATGGGGCATGCAAAACAAGGCGGTGACAAAAATGACCCGACAAGGTGAAAGAAAAAGAGGGTCCCCATTCCAAATGGGGCATGCGTGCTGAAGGCACAACATGATTGATTCACCCAGAATGGTGAATGAGTCCCACTATTCCTGAAAATAAGCATCAAAAGCTTTCTAGAATACATTTCTAGTCTTCATCAAGATTCTAGGTGCACACTTTCTGTTTGGTTTAGTTTTGTTATGTTTTGCATTCATTTCTAGTTCATTGTTCCATTACACAATGTGTTTTCAAACATCACTTGTTTCTTAGATTTTGCATTCATACTCAATTAATTTCATATCTTAGTTGCATTTAGACCATTTCATTTAATATAAATAACATCACACATAACATAATTTGAATGAACCCTTTGCATTTTTTGCCTAAGCTCTCTCCTTTTAGGTGAAAAACCCTAGAACAGTTAGAGAGTGGATGGTGCCAAAAATCTAGGGTTCAATAGTGAATGATTCCCTCATGAGGTGAATTTTTGAGTAAAGTGCAAATCCAAACACCCAGTTAGTAGAAAATAGTTTTTGGGTAGAAAACCTTTGACTTGGGATTGATTTTCCCAAGGTGGTGAATGAGTCCCAATCAACTCAAAATCATAATTCCTAGATTTCCAGATTACTTTTCAGTCATTTTCTACTTTCTAGGTGCACACATTCTAAAAAATAGCCTTTTGTTTGGTTTAATTTGCATTTTGTTCATTCTTTTAAGATCTTTTCAAACATCATTGTGTTTTCAAACATTGCATATATCTTAGGTTTTGCATTCATAATTAGTCAATTAGTTAATTTAGTTGCATTTAGATCATCTCATTTAGCCTTAATAACATCATACATTTCCTAATTTGAGTGAACCACATTGATTTTTAGTGAGGTTTATCTCTCTCCTTTTAGGTGAAACATCCTAAGAGTGCAAGAGTAGCCTATAAGTCTCACTCCCAAAAATCTATGGTTCATTTTGGTGAACCCGCATATTGAACATCATATCATTCTGATTTGCATTTGCATTGGCATACTAGGACTCAATTTCATTGTCTTTTGCATTGTTTTTGCATCCTATGACTTCTTAATGTTGCATTAGTGAAAGCATCATTCAGAGTTCATTATTGCATCTTATTTCATATCATCATTCCAAAAATTTGCACTTTCAATCTTTATCTGCATTGTACAGACCTGAACACATTCAAAAAAGTCAAAAAAATAGAAAAATCCTCAAAATACCTCCCCTGGGACTCATTCGCCACGTTGGATGAATTAGTCCCACTACAATTTTTGAATCAGAATTTCCAGAATTTAGTTTATTGCTTTGCACATTTCTGTTTCCTGCAGTTTCTTTTCTATCATAGTTCAATTATCTTCTGTTTCATTAGCATAAGCATCTTTTTCATTAATGGCAATTATGGATAGTCTTACATTTTTGCAAATTTCCTTTTTCAGTATACGTTTCTAGTTATTTTAGATGAGATTTATCGATACATAAAATCACAAAAATAGAAACATCAAAACAACCTTTCAAACAAATGATTTAGGTTATAAACAACATCTCATCCAAGCCCCTTAATAGTGATGATGTCGACATGTTAGATGAAGTTCTTCAAGACTTCCTCTCACTCACTTCATCCTTTAATGCTTGCAATGAGAAACCTAAACCACTTAACTATAACATATCCCTCAAACATTTTAGTTGTGATGACTTTGACTTGTTAGATGACGCCCTTCAAGACTTCATCTCACATAAGTCATCCACTAAGGTTTGTTGTGACCAATCCACAATAACAAACATTAACACCTTTAATGTTGAACAACTTAAACCAATTGATGATAATTTACCCCTCAAACCTTTTAGTCATGATGATTTTGATTTATTATATGAACCACTTCAAGATTTCATCTCACTCAAGTCATCCACTAATCTAAAACTAAGGATGTTAATGTGATTCAACCTCAACTCATTCTTTTCCCACCCTCTCATAAACTTCATCCTTCCAATAAACCTGAGTACACTCTTTACCCACCTAAAACCAATGTGTTGCAACAATCAAGTAATGTTACTATTGCTCATATGTATAATACCCAAAACAATCCGCAACCAACCCCAACCTCTTTACCTTTACCTAATCCACCTAGTGCTCCCCATTTCCTCCCACACACAAAGGAGTATGATATTTTTGAACAATTAAAGAATACTCCTACAAAGATTTCCCTTTGGGATTTACTTAAAAACTCACCAAATTACCACACTATTCTTCAAACAACCTTATAACAAATTGCAGTTCTCCTCGGTACAAATTTGAATGATATGGAAACTTTAATACATGGAATGAATCAAATTAATCTAGACATTAATTTCGATCAACATGAGCTCCCTCCTTTACAGTTATGAAAAAAATGACACCTTTATGATAATTTCTCAATTCAATGGCACATGTATCAAAAGAACCCTTATCAATAATGGTTTTTCCCTTAATGTCTGTAGTGTGAATCTCCTTGATAGATTGCATATTGAAAAGTCACAAATAATACCTAATTTTGTATCCATTCAAGGATTTAAAAATACAACAAAGCAACTGCTTAGTATAATCACTTTACCTATCATGGTTGGGGTGGCTACTTTGCAAACTCCTATTCATGTCATGCCTTATGATCTTTTGTATAATATTTTTTTAGGTAGACCATGGATTCATGACATGAATTTAGTTCCTTCAAACCTTCATCATATAATGAAATATGTCTATAACAATCACATTTATCAAGTTGAAATAGACCCCAAGCCTGAAAGTTGCTTGCTCCTTGAAAAAGGAGCTACAAGTCCTCTTAAAACAATAATTTCAACATCTAATATAGACCCTCTTGAAAGTGAACACAATGATGAGGAGTTGGTATCTAAATTATTTGGTGATGATTGGGGATCCTTACAATTT
The DNA here is from genome assembly GCA_007258455.2 of Sequoia sempervirens. Classification (NCBI taxonomy): domain Eukaryota; kingdom Viridiplantae; phylum Streptophyta; class Pinopsida; order Cupressales; family Cupressaceae; genus Sequoia; species Sequoia sempervirens. The sequence continues at coordinate 8,498 of VDFB02010587.1, forward strand.
ACACCTTCATTTATGGGTGAATACATAATCACACAAAAGATAGATGAGAAACTAGAACAACCAACTATCATGTCAACTCAAAATTCGAAACAATCATCTTAAACCTCTATCTCCTCTACTTTGGAATAAACTGCAACATACACAACAAATTTTGATGAGATGGATTATCAATCCTCGTCTAATCCAAAAGAAATGGAATGAGTCTATGGAAAAGGATACAAACATGTAAAAAATTAGGATATACTGGAAAAGGGTGTGGAAAACATGAACAAGGTATTTGTGTTCCTATCAAACCTAATACGCAAGACGCAAGAGACAAAAACTAGATTGGGCTATTCTTTTTCTAAAATGACAAAAGCTACTCAATGACCATCTTTGAATTTCAACACCATTACATGTCAACCAAAACATAAACTCACCATCAAACATCCTGAATTGCTTGATATAAAGTTAAAATTGTCATGGAAGTATGCTAATAGCTATGAAACTCTGAAACAAATGTTAGGAGTTTATGATAACGCGTCTTGTACTGCCCCCATGCAATAGGTTACTCGTGCTACAATCATGACCAAGAAAAATGATAGTGATATCATTGAAGAATCTCATGAGTCTGAAGTTCCTAAATCTAATGCACTCCCTTTAGGAGATACAATTGATGTGCCGATAGACATTGGTGATAAAGACAAAGTTATTAAGATTGGGATGTGCCTTGATGATGAAGAACAAGAGGACACTACAACTTTACTTCATGATTTTCTTGAATTTTTTTCTTGGAAATATTTTGATATGCCAGGAATTGACCCAAAAATTGTGACACACAACATCATTCTTGCTGAAAATACTAAACCCATTCGTCAAAAGATAAGAAAAATGCACCCTAACATATCCTTGCATGTTAAAGTAGAGAATGAAAAAATCCTTGATGTAAAATTCATTCAAACTATTGATTATTCTCCTTGGATCTCAAACATTGTTGCAGTTGCTAAACCCAATAATCATATTAGGATATGTATGGATTTTTGCGACTTGAATATTTAGCTTCTTTAAAAGCTGACTTTCCTCTTCCTAATATTGACATGATCATGGATTCAACTTTTGGACATTCTTTGTTTTCATTCATGGATGTATTTTCTTGTTATAATCAAATCCTTGTTAATCCTCAGGATCAATACAAAACTGCCTTTACAACTATTTAGGGATGTACTGTAGAAAAAAAGACAACTTGCTTGACATGGGAATAATTCATGATAAATTGGACTTAACAAGGCCTTGATTCAAGTCTTGTGAGGGAATTTATGCATCCACACTAGGTTTTGGAACTTTGAAAATTGAATAACATGCTTTTAACGATATATTGTAAAGGTGTTGTAAAGTGTTGTAAAGGAATTTCATGCTTTTCTAGACTTAATGAACCCATTTCTCCCTAATTCAACTTATAAAATTTGTTTAATGACATCTTCACATAAATCTATAAGGCTTGTAAAACAAACTTAATGTTAAACTACTGTTGTAATGTGTCTTGCACATTCACATTAGTTCTTGTGCTTTCTTAGGCTATGTGGACCTCATTTAGTGTTGTAAAGTGTTCAAATCACACTTTCACATTGAATTTTATGTCCCAAATCCTAATTTAACTTTACATCATCACTAATAGGCCCCTATTACCCCACATTGTGCATCCCGAGGCTTAAATTGATTAAATAATTGATAAAGTTGCAATATAAACCTTATTTCTTAACTTATTAGCATCTTAGTTGTCAAAATGGCCCCTTTGGAACCCATTTTCTGTCCATTGTGAATCAGCCCATCCAAGTGGGACCCACTCACCATGGGTGGCGAATGAGTCCCATTTGACCCAATTTTGACCTTTGAGTAGGAAAAATTGAAATTTAAGTGTATTATTTTCACAAGTCGGCCTTAGGAATCCAATCTTTTGGCTAATAAGGTGAATTTCCTATAAAATAAACTCTCCTAACTCATTTTCAACATTCATTCTTCATTATTCATCCATCATTCTTCCATCTCAAGTCAAGCAACTTGGGGTTTCATCATTGCAAGTCATTAAGATAGCAATTTTCAGACATTCAAGGGCACATTCTTCATGTTTTGTTGCAGAAATTTAAGATCAAACATCATGGAAAGGTAATCAATTTCATTATTGCATGTTTCATTTCATTCTTTCATCATTTTGGTTTAATTACCTAAAAGGGGTTTGACCAAGGCAAACCCCCATGCCCTAACATCCAACATTTCTCTTTCTTGTCTTGTGTGTTTGTAGATTTAGGCATCTTGGAAGCTTGGAAATAATTTAAGATTGCATTGAAAATTTGTTTAGGTCTTCCCTTCATTGATTAAGCCAAAATATCAACAAAAAATCACTTTCAGGTTCAGAAATGAGAGTTCAGAAGCAGACACCTATAGGAAGCCAAAGTGTAGACTGAGAGATCTTGTTTCCTCTTTTGGATCTTCAAAAATTAAAAAGTGGATTCATTCTCCATCAGTGGCGAATGAGTCCCATTTCAAGGTCTGACCAAGGTTTTCTGCATTTCTGGATACCCTTTTGTCTGAAATAGGTTTCGTCTCAATTTCACATAACCTAGACTAATTCACCCAGAATGGCGAATGAGTCCCAGTAGGCCAAATTTCCTACATCAACAGAATTTCAAGTGTCATTTCTAGCCTCATTCTAGATCCCAAGTACACACTTTCAATTTGGTTCATTTCTGTTCAGTTTTGCTTTCATTTCTAGGTGTTTTCTACATATCACAATGTGTTTTCAAGCAAGTTGCATTTCAATAGTTTTCACTTAATAATCAATCTATTTTTTAATTAGAAGCATATAGATCATTGCATTGAGTCATAACTTCATCATACATATCTTATTTTGAGTGAAACACCTAGATTTTAGGTGTGGGATGGATCTCTTTCCATTAGGTGAAAGACCCTAATTGAGCAAAAGAGACATAACATCACACACCTAAAAATCTATGGTTCATTTTGGTGAACTTACTTTTTGAACGTCTTATTTTCTGCTTTGGAGTCCTAATCCTAGCTTGCAATGAATTTGCATTAGAGTTGCATTGGTTAATTTGCATCTAGGGTTTCAAATTTTTGCATTAGTGAAAAGGTCATTTAGATTGCTTTTTTTATTATAATTTCCTTAAAAATTTATGAAATTCTACATCTCCATCTTAGGTCTGTAGCATACAACATCAAACATATCAAAAGAAATTCAAAATTTTAGAAAATTTTGTAAAAAATAGTACTAGGACTCATTTGCCATACTAGGCGAATCAATCCCTATCTAGATTTTTGACTAACTATTACATCATTAGAAACCTCATTTATGTGCTTCCTAAGCCTCCTAGTATCATATAGTATAAGTTTAGATATTTTTTGGAACATTTTTTTTATGCATCTAGCTCAAAAACATCATTTTAGATTACTCATTCTTCAAATCACTTAACTTGCCAACATCCATACATCTAAAAATGCTTCCATTTCTACAATTTTGCATAACAATGATAAAAGTAGTCTTCACTTTTGCATATACAATATTTCTATTCATAAATTTTTTCATAAGTTTCATAAAAGTTCTTTTCATTCTTACATGTACATTGTTTTCATTTTTCAAATCTTGCATATATTGGATAAGAATGTTTTGTACCTTTGCATATACATTGTTCATATTGTTGAAACATTGCATGAAATGGTTACATGTAATTTTCATTTTTATTCAAACAATGATGGTCACTTACATATTTAGACATGCTAAGAAAAATTTCCTATCCCCTCCCTATAAGAATGTTTTTGTGAAATAGACTACAACCTTAGACATTCCTAATGATCATATTTGTTCCTCTCCTAATATCTCTCCCATTGGTGACAAAGATATTTTGGTAGAAGAACCAATCCATGAGAGTTTTGAGAATCCTAGTTGTTTCTCTTCTCTTACCTCTCTTAGTGGAAAATACATTGATAAACAGGACAATACAACCATAGGTAATCATGACAACACCATTTGTTCTTCTTCTAGTATCTCTCCTAGTTTTGAAGTAGATACTTTGATGTTAGATAACACAATCGATGAAGGTCATGAATATATTAGTTTTCCCCCTTCACGTTGAGAAACCCCTCTTGAGAAACAATATTGAACCATTGATCATTCCCCTACTTGCGATGAAGAACTTTTAGAAGAACCAACCCATGAATGTCAAAAAAATTCGGTTTGTCATTCTCCTAAAAACTCTCCTCCTAAGCAACCTATCATAATGAAAGACAATAATAAAGTGACATTCAAATCCACTTCACCAACACATCATGCCAATAAAGACAAGATCCTTGAGGTTATGATGACACAAGTGGGATCTCCTTTAATTAGTGAGCTTCTTAAGTCACCTTCCAATAGTGAATCACACAAAAAATTTAGATATGTATTCAAATACATTATGCAATCTACTCATAACAATGTTTTTCAACCGCTAAGTTATAACTTAGTGGATCAAACATCTAGGGGACCATAAAACACCCCTACACCATTACCTTTTCCTCAAAAAAGGCCTAGTGTTGAAGATCTTAAAGAGACTCCTGCTAATATATATGTATGGGAACTCATTCAACTCTCACCGATAGTGAAACTTCTCTTTCATGAAATGTTGCAAATACAGAAGGAAGAGATCCAATATTACATAAAATCAAATCATGTAACATCGTCCTCTCATCCCATGCAAGCCACCCAGTCAAAAATCAAATCCCTAAACATGAATTACCCTCACCTAAGATTCAAAACAAGAATGATCCCTTGATGATAAAGGTGATCATTAATGAACTTTAGTTAGGCATACTCTCATTGAAAATGGAGTAGAAATTAATGTTTGTAGCATGGAACTCCTACACAAACTTGGCATGGATAAAATGATGATTCAACTTAATGATGTTCACATTCGTAGCTTTGAAAATGTTAATAGGCAACCACATGGGATGATTACATTACCTATTTAGGTCAGACCTATAGTGTCTCCTACCTCTATCCATGTCATGCAAGTACCCCTTCCATACAATCTTATCCTAGGGAGACCATGCATTCATGCTATGAAAGGAGTCCCATCTACCCTTCACCATGTAATGAAATTTGAATACAACAAAAAAATATACATGATTGATGTAGATGAGCGAAGCTATGTGTCAACTAATCACAACACCCACAACTCCGCTAATCTATTCATTCCTAGATCCAAATGCCAACCTATACAAGTTGATGCTAATTCTTTACCTACAATAAAAATCTTTCGTGATAATTGGGGGGCATTAGATTCTACACCTCCTTTCCATAACATTTCCAAAATCTCACCCTCATGGTCCAAAGATTCATATACAAACAATTCATTTTCAGACACAAGTTCTAGTAGCGATTGGGGTTTCACACCTACCTTTAAGGGAGACTACAAAATATCAAAATCTCAACCCAAACAACCTTTTGTTCCATTTGATCAACTTAGTTCTACCAAATTACCCCATGGTGGTGATGGGGGAAATCTAATTCCCATCCCTCATGAAGCAATGACACATAATATTAACAAGGATTTGTGTTCTTGTACAACAACCAATCCTTCTCACAAAAACACACCCCCTTCATCTAACTTGGAAGATTATTATGGTATCGGTTACAATCTTCCTCCTATACATGGATGCAATGAACACATGAGCCAAACTAACATCTCACACTCTTTCAAGAAAGATCTAGGGGTATCTCCCTTATCTCCACTTTTATCAAAGACTTTGCACAATAATAACATTCAACATCTGAAGGAGTGCGGTGCTCTTCCTTGTGCTCAAGCACCTATTTCCTCTACTTAATACTCACTTTCATCCATCCCTAGCTCACCTTTGTCCTGAACAAAGTAGGGGAAAGGGGTTCGATAGCCTTGTCCTTGTATGTCACTTTTCACTGCCTCCTTTGGCTAGTTGTTAAACTTTCATGAATATATAAGAGCAAGTTGGGGATGTGGATGATATGCCTTAAGTTGGCTCACATATGACATACTTCCCTTTCTTCATGACACAACTTATCAGAAACATATGACTTGGCATAGGCTTTCCGAGTAAGCTCTCATGTCCTCTTCTTCTACTTTAAAGAAATTTCTCACAACTTACTGGTGTTTGCAACCACTTTAAAGTGGGGGCATACATCACCACTCACATTTCATTGTGCGATTTATTTCTTCTTGCGATGAATCCTCTTCTTGGTGGAGTCATTGGGCTTGATTCCCTCCAAGAGCGTAATACTTCTTTTGACACACCCTCTCTTGGAGATGTTATGCATGATGTTCCCTAAGATGAGACCTTGCACGAATTAAGAAAAATCCCTTTGAACAATCCTTACACTATTTTGCATTAAAAATGTCTATGGGTGTCAAGCATACAAATTTTTGCTTACCTCGTAGAGCTCAAAAATCATTTTCATTGTGGCACCTTATTAAAGTTATCAGGAGGTATAAATTTGGTATGGTTGAGTGAGAAGCCCATTTTGAGGCACGAATTTCCCCATAGCCACCTATGTGTTTGTGAGTGCATACCAACTAGCATATGTTTCTCACCTTTCGAGCTTTCTCACCTGGTGGAAAACCATGAGTTTTGGCACCCCAGAGTGAGTACACTTTTTTTTTCTGAACAAACATCCTAGATATGATCCACAACTAGCTAGACAAATGATCAAAGCTTGATCCACCCCTTTCATTTTCATCTTTCTTATTCTTTCCATTGCATGATTTTGTATCTTGATGGTTTGACTTAGGATCTTCTATCCTAGGGGCTTGGCTACGTCCTTTGATCTTTGTCACTCTTTTTCATCTGCATCTGTACACTTGGATCTCTCTTGAATGTCTTCTTTAGTGTGAGTTCAAAGCAAGTTCATCCTCTCACTAAAGTGGGGGATAAATATATCATAGAAAAAAGGAAACTTGCTTGACATGGGAATAATTCATGATAAATTGGACTTAACAAGGCCTTGATTTAGGTGTTGTGAGGCATTTTATGCATCCACACTAGGAATTGGACCCTTTCAAATTGAATACCATGCTTTTAACAATGCCTTTTAAAGGTGTTGTAAAGGACTTTCATGCTTTCCTATAATTAATGAATCCATTTCTCCCTAATTAAAAATTATAAAATGTGTTTAATGACATCTTCACATAAATCTAAAAGGCTTGTAAATTAAACTTAATGTTAAACTAGTGTTGTAATGTGTCTTGCACATTCACATTAGTTCATGTGCCTTCCTAGGCTATGTGGACCTCATTTAGTGTTGTAAAGTGTATTCAAATCACACTTTAACATTGAATTTTGTGTCCCAAACCCTAATTGACCTTTATATCATCATTAATAGGCCCCTATTACCCCACATTGTGCATCCTGAGGCTTAAATTAATCAAATAATCAACAAAGTTGCAATATAAGCCTTATTTCTTAACTTGTTAGCATCTTAGATGTCAAAATGGCCTATGTGGGACCCATTCACCATGGGTGGTGAATGAGTCCCATTTGGCCTAATTTTGACCTTTGAGTAGGAAAAATTGAAATTTAAGTCTATTATTTTCACATGTTAGTCGTAGGGATCCAATTTTTCAGGCTAATAAGGTGAATTTCCTATAAAATCAACTCTCCTAACTCATTTTCAACATTCATTCTTCATTATTCATCCATAATTCTTCCATCTCAAGTCAAGCAACTTAGGGTTTCATCATTGCAAGTCATTAAGATAACAATTTTCAAACATTGAGGGGAAGATTCTTCATGTTTTGTTGCAGACATTCAGGATCAAACATCATGGCAAGGTAATACATTTCATTCTTACATCATTTTGGTTTAAATACCTAAAAGGGGTTTGACCAAGGAAAACCCTCATGCCTTAACATCCAACATTTCTCTTTCTTGTCTTTTGTGTTTGCAGATTTAGGAATCTTAGAAGCTTGGAAATCTTTGAAGATTGTATTGTAAAGTTATTTAAGTCTTCCCTTCATTGATTAAGCCAAAATATCAACAAAAACTCACTTTTAGGTTAAAAAATGAGATTTTCAGAAGCAGACACCTATAGGAAGCCAAAGTGCAGACTGAGAGCTCCTGTTTCCTCTTTTGGATCTTCAAAAATTCAAAAGTGGACTCATTTTCCATCAGTGGCGAATGAGTCCCATTTCCAAGCTTGAACAAGGTTTTTTGCATTTTTGGATACCCTTTTGTTCAAAACATGTTTTGACTCAGTTTCGTAGAAGCTGGACTAATTCACCCATGGCGAATGAGTCCCATTAGGCCAAATTTATAGCATCAGTAGCATTTCAAGTGTCATTTCTAGCCTCATTCTAGTTCCCAGTTGCACACTTTTAGTTTGGTTCATTTCTGCTCAGTTTTGTATTCATTTCTAGGTGTTTTCTGCATATCACAATGTATTTTCAAACAAGTTGCATATCAATAGTTTTCACTTAATAATCAATCCATTTTGTTAATTAGCAACATCTAGATCATTGCATTGAGTCATAACTTCATCATACATATCTTAGTTTGAGTGAACCACCTATATTTTAGGTGTGGGATCTATCTCTTTCCATTAGGTGAAAGACCCTAATTGAGCAAAAGAGACATAGCATTACACACCTAAAAATCTATGGTTCAGGGGAATGTTTTGTTGGGTCGTGATGCCCTTTGGTTTAAAGAATCATGACACAACTTATCAAAAAGTAATGACATTGATCTTTCCCGATTATATCCATAAAATTTTGGAAGATTATGTATACAATATCCTTGCTAAATCCTTAACAAGTAAAGACAATGTAAATGTTCTTCGGAAAATCTTCGAACAAATACGTAAATATAATATGCGCTTAAATCCCAAAAAAGTGTGTCTTTGGCATAGATAGTGGTAAAATTTTGGGGTTTTTCTTATCTCACAGAGGTATTAAGATGGATACAAAGAAAATAGATGTCATTATTAGCATGCCACCTCCTAGAAACATTTCTCAATTGTGCACGTTACAAGGTCGAATTCAAGCCATCTATTGTTTCGTTGCATCTTTAGCTAATCACACATTACCTTTCATGCATCTTCTTAAAAAGGGTGTACCTTTTGATTGGGATGAGGATTGTAAATAGGATTTTGAGAGTTTAAAGCAATACCTTGCAACTCCACCTATTTTACAACCTACTATGTCAAACAAACCATTTATCTTGTACATCACCACATTAGCCCATATTCTTACAACATTGTTGGCTCAACAAGATGATCATGGAAAATAACATGTTGTTTATTACATCAATTGAATCTTAATTGATTATGAAACTCAATACTCACCAATTGAAAAATGATGCTTAGCTCTTGTATTCGCTACTAGTAAATTGTGACATTATTTATTATATGTTGAAATACAAGTCATGACAAAATTTGATGCTCTCAAACATATTTTCAATAAAAAAGATCTTTCTAGACACTTAGCTAAGTGGGTAATATTGTTAACTAAGTTTGACCTTAAGTTTGTTTCACAAAAATAAATCAAAGGACAAGCCTTAACAGATCACTTAGCTAATGCTCCTTCTCCTCTTGCTTTACCTACTCATTTCCTAATGATAGTGTCTTGACCATTGATATTAAAACATGGGAGTTGTATTTTGATGGATCTAAGTGTAGAATAGGTTTTGGTGGTGGAGTTGTATTAATTCCGCTCGATAGCCAACCTCTTCCCTTGTCCTATTGAATAAATTTCCTATGCACAAATAATGCAGTTGAGTATGAGGCATTAATTGCGGGTTTATGAGATGCTTTAACAATGGATGTGAAACATATCAAGATCTTCAGTGATTCACAATTAGTTATCAAACAAATCAATGGTACATATCAAACTAAACATGACAAGTTATCAAAATACAATGAAATTGTTAGAGAAGTTTGAATCATTCACCACTGATAACATCGCACAAAAAAGAAAATAGACATGTAGATGCAATGGCAAGTGCAGCCTCTCTTATATCCCCATAGGATCCTTCAATATACTTCATATCTGTTATTCATCCCATCATGAAACCGTCGATTAATACTCGATTAGAAGACATTTAACTAGTAACTCAAGATGACTCATGCAAATGGTATGATACAATATACCATTATTTAAAAGATAGTACTGATCCCAAGCCCACAACGACAAACACTCAAAATCAATTATGCAAACTAGCAGCTAAATACATGATCCTCACTGGTGTGCTGTATAGAAGATTCTTTAATGGTCTCTTACTAAGGTGTCTTAAGGATTCTGAAATCCCTATAGCCCTTGAATAGGCTCATGTTGGTGCCTATGGAGGTCATTCTAGAGGACGGTCATTAGTGCAAAAACTCATTCATATGGGATATAATTGGAGACATATGGAGAAAGACTGCTTCTCTTATGTTAAATGATGTGAAAAATGTCAAGAACATAGAAATTTGATCCATGCTCCTACTTCTGAGCTCCATGCCCAAGTTCCCATTTGTCCATTTTAAGTATGGGGATTTGATCTTATTGGAAAAATTTCACCTCCCTCTTCTACCAGACATACGTTTATCATAACTGCAATAGATTATATCACGAAATGGGTAGAAGCTATTCCTCTTAGATCTACAAATGTTGAAGTAATTTTTTCGTTTCATATTGGAACACATAATTGCTCACTTTGGAATTTCTTCTACAATGGTTACAGACAATGGAACCCCATTTAAAAATAATGAAGTAAAGAAATTTCTTGAAACGTTTAACATTCAACATCGATTTTCAACACAGTATTATCCACAATCTAATGGACAAGATGAAAGCACTAATAAAATTTTGTAACAAATTCTAAGGAAAAATATTAACAAACATCATAAGGATTGGCATACACAATTACATTATGTATTGTGGAATTATAGAACGAGTTTTATATTATCAACAGGAACTACACGCTATAACCTCATTTATGGCACTGATGTGATCATGCCCTTGGAGTTAGAAATTCCTACATTGTGAATTTCTCTCCAAGACCTTATTGATGATGCCACCTATAAAGAACAACAATTGCACCAACTTGAGATGCTCAATGAAAAGTGCATTAACGCTCTTGAGCATTGTTGGCCTCCAACAATGATCTAACAACTAAGCCCTTACAACCGTGATTCATAGATTGGACATCTAAACTGAATAGTCATTTCAATCAACATTAAGTTGCATTTAACTTGTCAACCTAGGGACATGAACTTGAAATGGGTCAGCACAATATGTGCACTAGAAATCCAAGGTAGCCATTTCCATACTATAGCTAAGAAAGACACAATGTTGAAAGTAAATTTCTTGGAAAGGAATAACATAAATACTGATCATCAACCAACAACTATACTAATCTGAAATGCATGACAGAAATGAAAATATGAGAAACAAACAGGAAACTACTTTGTCTACTTTTGTTACAAGAACACTCACATAATGGAATTCTAGTGGTTGTAGGAACAATCAGTGCCAAATTCCTATTTAATTACTGAACAGAAAGTAATAAATAAAATAATACTAAACTAAAGGAAAAAATGCTCACCAAGTGGCCCCCCTTGGATGAGTATCCTCTAAAACTAATGTAAAATCAGATGCATAGACTTATAACCTCATTTTATTCATCAGAAAACATGAGTACAATAGAGAAATGTAACTATATCACTGAAAAATAAGAATGCAAGTACAATATCAAATCACACAACTTTTTTGAGAAGGAGCATTCGACTCTTATTTATAGGAAAAGAAGCTACTAACTAAACAAGGCGGTCATCTCCATGAATTGGGAGGATGCCACTTTAGGGAAAATAGAGAAAGTGGAGAGGTGGTTACGTGTGCATGGAATCTGGTCAGACGTGCTTGCCTCAATGTTGATTTACCACAACAGTAACACCTATATTCACTGAACATCAATAAAGATCATTTATAAGAAGGTTACAACTTAGTTTGCATGAGGAATTTCCTATCATCGACCTCTTTGAATGATTCCCTTCATTGACCTTTTCATGGCCACGTTGCTAACTGTTATGGTGAATGATTAGCTGACAAAATATTCTCAACCTAGCAGCCTCGAATCATATCTGCATGGCAATATTAGTACGCACAATAATCACATTTCTATAACTATCTTAAAGAACATTCATTATTCCACATGTAGAATTAACACAGATAGTCCATATAACATGTCAGTGTCATTAAAGATTTACAAATATAAAATTAGGCCCAATGTCTATGGTTTTAACTAAATATCAACATTCAAACACCAAGGTTCATTACAATCTCACCAAATAGATCGTAATTTCTACCAGAATTAACCTATAAACTAAACTCAACACTAGCCCCAACCTAAGATTTCGTTGGTCCTCTAGCGGGGGAAGAGTTGTTCTTCTACTTAGTTAAAGCCCTAAAATTTTCAATGGCCAACTATCCTACATCATTGTTTGTTGTGTGTGGATCAAGTTCCCAATAGAACCCTTGCTGGCTGTCCAATCTGCTCCATCTCTGTCTCTCTGCAACAATATCATAGTGGTAAACTTGAAATTTGGTATGGTCTACATTAGAATAGGTGGCTAAAAAGTCAGGATAAGCCAAAATCATCCTTTTTTCCTTCCAATTTGAATATATCTGTCAATTATTTTAAGAGTTGCAACATAGTTCTAGATAGAGTGGGGCTCAAATTTCTTTAGCTCATCAGTTAGGTTTTTCCATCTTTGTGACAGGTATCTCTTCATAGTTTCTTCTTTTTCTTTTTCCTTCACCTCATACTCACTATAGATGGATTCTATCCAAGGCATAATCCTATTACCATAGCTAGGACTGAGAAGCATTCTATGCCATTCCCTGTAAATGTCCCCTAGATTCCTTGATTCAGCCCTGATGGGCAGAGGGATGTTGGATTCCATTTGTTTATAAGCCCCATTTTTTTGTCCCCAACTGATCTCATTTTATACCTAGGACATAAATGCCATTAATTGGACATCCCCAACATACACTAGTGGATCCCAATCATGGTATTGAGTCACAACATAATTGTGCAAATATAATTCACATAACAAATTCTTCATCTCAGGGGAAGCAATTTGATAAGCATTGAAAAATTCCATAGGAGTCTCAATGGAAGGGTTCAAACCTGAGACAATCCTTGCCAACTTCAAAGAAATATATTTCTCCTTCAAATGCAGAGCATAGACACTTGGAGGGGTTCTACACTCTAAAATTTGGGGTACTGATGCTGTCATATCATCCATTTTCTTCTTTAAGGTAGCAAATTTTGCATCCTTCTCTTTACTCTCCTCATCTATCTTTTGAATTTCCTTCTTCAACCTGCATTTTTCCTCCTTCCATTCTTCTTCCCTTCTTTGCATCTATTTCTATAAATGCATAGCTACCATGTGTATTGAAAAATCAAGGGGGTTATGTATTCCTACCTACATTTTTCCTAGCATTGATGCTTGCTCTATATATAGTACCAGCTATAGGGATTCGGGTTGTTCACTCAATTCTAGCTGCAGGGGTGTTGCTTGTTTCCCCAATTCAGGCTGCAAGGCCTCTTGTTCCTATTCTTACTCATGTTGTAGGATCTCTTGCTATAGGATCTCCTAATTTTCCTCATACCCTTGATTCTCCACTTGTTTTGCAATATCAACAAGATCTTTCAATGTTATGTTTACTACCATCTTAAATATATCCTCTTCCTCAACATTCACTTGCCCCATTGGAGCTTTTATGTCCCCCTGTGATATTTTTCTAGACTTATGGATTTCTAATGGAGGCATACCAAAGGCTGGCCCGATTGGTCTTGATTTTCTTGGAGGATTTTCATGTTTTTCTTTGGCTACAAGATGAACAGTTCCAACCTTCTGCTTCTTAGAGCTTGGTACTTCTTTTTTTGTTGGCTGCATTTTAGCTTTTCCTTCTCTTATTTTTGCTTCTCTCTTTTGTGCCATAGTTTTCATTAGGATGCCAAGTGGGACATCATCATCATAATATGGAGAGGAACTTTCTTTGTCTAAGTGCTCTGTCCCAAAAGAGCTAATATCTATGGTTTGTTCTGCTACGGGAGGGTTTACACTAGGGCTTGCACTAGAGGGTGAAGCACTAGGAGTGGCTTTAGTCACTCTTAATCTCTTGGTAGACCTACAGGGTTGAGGTAAAACCCTAGGTTGCAAATTCTTAGGCCTAATTTGATCAATATTTATGAATTCTTCCCAAGTCATCTCAGATACATCATGCAAATACTTCTCAACTAACAATTTAATCAAACAATGGTGGGAAACAAAATTGTCCCTACCTTTCTGAGTCTCAGCTGCCATAATTGAAAGAAGGTGATATAACACATTCAACACATTCATCCTCCTCCTATTCCTCATGTGCTTCAAGAGTTTAAAGTGCAAAAAATGTAGATTTGATTGTCGTCTTTCATAGGTGATATATTTTATGACATGAACAACTACATGCTTCCATGGATAAGATAGAGAGGTTCTTTTTGCACCTTGTTTTTCCACGCTCAATGGAGGGTCACCAGGTTGTGTAAATTCGGCCCTATTTGACCTAGCATCTCTAGAAGTAAGGTAATTTTAACTGTCAGTAGGTAACCCTATAACTTCTGCAATTTTTTCTTCAGTAGCCAATACTTCCAACCCTTTTAGCATGGCTTTTCCCTGAGACAATGTCTGGGAAAATTCTAATGCAATGTCTTCATTGAAACCATTCAGCTTCATGAAATAGTCTAACCGGCCACAGTTTCTAAATTCAGCTAGTGAACGTGCATCCTATAGTAATACGTCATGAACCGTGGTTCATTCCTGATTAACCCACCTCCCATTTTTTTCAATCACAATCACTCTGCAAGTTTTTCTTCCTGTAATACTACCAAATTTTGAACACCAATGTCATCTAAATTTTTCTTTTTCTATTGTACCTCTTTCTTTTTTTCTCTTTTTGCTTTACCTCTTGGTGACTTAAGATTATGATAGGATCAATAGTGGCAGTAAATGAGTAATAAAGGAAAGTTATGATGGAGAAAAATTGTGGTGGTGGTTGGTGTCACCTCACACATATGAACCGTCATCTCGCTCAAAATTCAAATTGGCTCAGTTTAAATTTTGTTGACATAGACTAGCATGGGCTGACACGTGGGCCAAATATTTACATCTTTCCCCTCCAACCTAAATTTGAGCATGTGGCATCACATGCGAGGTGGTAAGGATGATTTGACAGGGGCAAGGAATAATGGAATGCTATGGTGAATGTCCATATTAATTTATAGCAATTAAATGAATGCACTAAAGACAATTAATAGATAGAAATTAATGCACACATAGCTGGATTCATGGAAGATTCACTGCAAATATTATGGGGGAAGTATTGCTCACCTTTTAAGAAATAAGTTGAGAAATTGGTGAAAATGAGGTGGAATGAGGTCGAGTGGAATGTAGTGAAGTGATGGAAGAGAGAGAAAGGTGGAGATGGATGGGTGAATGGGAGGAGAAGTGGACTCCCACAGAAGTGGAAGTCTTTATTATGACAAGTACATACCTTAATTAGCTAGAAGGAGGGAAACTAGGTCCACTTCCTTCGGCTACAAGAAGCTTGGGTGTTGCATTCTAAGTGAATTACTACAGGAACTCCTCTTTGGAAGTTGGCTTGTGATACAGTCTGAGGTGATGACCATTGACAAGTAGCTTGGATTTGACTGGGTCAATAATGGTGAGCTAAACAACACCATTGGGGTATACTTCAACAACCTTATATGGACCTAGCCACCTTGCCTACAATTTTCTTGTAGTATCCTAATATCTTGAATCATAAAGCAAGGCAAAATCTCTTGGTTGGAATTTCTTGTCCTTGATGAATTTATCATGCCACCTGATTCTCTAATTCTACACTACCTCTGTGTGATGAGAGGCTTCTCTCCTCATCTCATCCAAAGAATTTAGCTACATGATTCTTTCTATTTGTGTCTCAGAGATATCCATCCTCAAATCTACTATAGTCTTAAGAGTCTTATGTTCAAATTATATGGGAATCATGGTTGTCTTTCCATACAAAAAATCAAATGGAGTGAAGCCTGTAGTTGTTTTCTAGGTAGTTCTATAGGATCAAACAGCTTTTGGTAAATTTTTTTCCTAATCCTTTCTATGGATAGCTACTGTTTTGGTCAGAATAGCTTCAATTTCTCTATTGGTCACCTCAACTTGGCCATTGGACTGGGGGTGATAAGGAGTAGACTTTCGGTGTCTTATGTTGTACTCATTGAATAGTGTTGCAACAAGGGTTGATGTGAATTGAGCCCCTTGATCAGTCACTATCTCTCTTGGAACTCCATACCTTGTGAAAATCTCCTCATAAAGAAATTCTTCAACCTTGTTATCTCTTGCATGCTTCATGGCCTTAACTTCTACCCACTTTATTACATAATTAATGCATACTAGGATATAAGACTTACCATTTGATAGAGGGTCAATGGTTCCTACAAAATCCAATCCCCACTTGTCAAAGGGAGTGATTACTACATAGGGGTAAAGTGACATCTCATCATATTTGGTTGGTCTGCCCATTCTTTGGCATCTATCACATTTTCTTGTATACCTTCCTACATACTTATGAATTATGGGCCAATAGTATCCTCTGTTCAAAATATTCATTGCTATCCTCTTGGCTGAAAAATTTCCTCCACATGGTTCATTGTGACATGCATGAAAAATGTCATATGTCTCATCTTCTCTCATATCTCCTCATGACATGGTCTGGTTGAGTATAAAACAAAGATCCAACAATCCATGAAAAAGGTAATATTTTTCAATGAGAGCCCCTCTCTTTTGGAGAGAAGTGAGGAGGAACTCTCCCTGTGACCAGATAATTAGCTATATCAGCATACCAGGGTGTTTGTACACTGATGGAGAATAGAAAATCATCAAGAAAAGAGTCATCTATGTCTTGATTATCCCCTGATGTAGTCAGCCTTGAAAGAAAATTTGCAACAACATTGGCCTTCCCTGGTTTATCCACAATGGTTATGTCAAACTCCTACATCAAAAATAATCATCTTGTCAATCTACTAGTGATTAGGGGTTTATTCATGAGATATCTAATGGATGCATGATTGGTGTGCACAAATATTTGATAGCATGTTATGTAGTGCCTGAATTTGTTCATGGCATAGATCACATCCATTATTTATTTTTTTGTCACTATATAGTTGAATTCAGCTCCCTACAAATTTTTGCTAACAAAATAAATGACATTTTCAATAGCTCCTTTTTTATGTCCTAAAACTTCTCCTATGTCATAGTTTGATGCATCTATATGGATGTTAAAAGGAAGCTCCCAATTAGGTCCTTTGAGTATAGGAGCATGAGTCAAAGCTATCTTCAAACTAGAAATTCCTTTGTCACAGTCTTTTGTCCATTAAAATTCAACATATTTGGTGAGAAGAGTATACAATGGTGTTGTTAATTTTCTGAGATCCTTGATGAACCACCTATAATAGCCTGCATGTCCCAAGAAACTCCTAACATCTTTTTGTTTTGCAAGTGTGGGTATACTTGTGATTACCTCAATCTTTGTAGGATATACCTGAATTCCTTTATGAGAGATGTAGTATCCAAGAACTACACCTTCCTGCATCATCATGAAACACTTTTCGCTGTTTAGAGAGAGATTGTGATCTTAACATCTCTATAGTACTTTCTTGAGATTCTCCAATGCTTCATTGAAATCAGCACCATAGGTGCTAAAATCATCCATATAAATTTCCATGCAATCATAAGAGATGTTTGAGAATATGCTAATGAATGCCCTCTGAAAAGTTGTAGGCGCATTGCATAATCCAAATGGGAGTATTGAGTAGGAATAGGTCCCCCATGGATAGGTAAAGGTGGTCTTCTCCTAGTCCTCAGGTGCAATTTGGATCTGGTTATAGCCACTGAAGCCATATAGAAAAGAAAAGTATCACTTTCTTGCAAGTGAGTCTAAAACTTGATCTACAAAGGGTAAAGGAAAATGGTCCTTTTTGGTGGTAGCATTAAGTCCCCTATAATCAACACAAAATTTCCATTTCCCTCCTTTCTTGGGCACAATCACCAATGGAGACACCCATTGGCTATCTAAAATGGGGTAGATAAATCCTGCACCTAGCAATTTATGTAGTTCTCCTTTTACAAATTTTCTTAGTGCAGGGCTAATTCTTCTGTGTGGCTATCTAAATGGGGTGCAATTATCTCTAATATAAATTATATGAGTGCAAAGATTAGGGTCCAATCCCTTCATCTCATGATAGTCCCATGAAAATGCATGTTGGTGGGTCCCCAATAAGTTCTCCAACAATTGTTGTTCTTCATTCAATTTATTGTTAATATTCAAATCATTTCCTTTTGACACCTGTACTTGTATAGTTGACTCTATCATAGTTGCTTCATTAACAGATGGTACCTTGAGCTCATATGGCAACAATATATGGAACATACTTGTCGTGGTAGGAATTTTGGCTACAAGAAGAGTGGCTACTGGAAGAGTGTCTGCAGGAATAACAATTGTAAGAAGAGCAGGGAGAAGTGTCCTGACTGGAATAGAAGAATGAGAAGATGATGCTTCCTCCACTTCACAATGATTCTGAATGATTTTAGCCAATACTTCATCTTCATCTTGAAGCTGCATAAAAGAAATTTTTCCTAACATCATAAGATACACCACAAAATTAACTTCCACAACTTCTTCACCAACATGTGGCCAAACGGGATTATCCTCATCATGGGATGGATGAGCAAGAGGATAAATAATTTTTTTTTTGGTGCTCTTCCCATTAGAAATGTTCATGTCTCCTATCCTGCATCCAATATATGCATCTGTAGTTGCTAACCATGGCCTTCCAAGAATAATGGGATACATTCCTAGTGTAGCTTTAGGATAAAGAATCATGAAGTCTGCTGGGTACTCCCAGGAGTCTAAAGTTACCACAAGATTCTCTACTATACCATTAGGCTTAACACTAGAAATATCAACAAGCTATAGGACAATAAGAGTAAATCTCATGCTTGCAATGTTTAGTTTCTGTAGGATGTCCTTAGTCATTACATTTATTGCTGCCCCCAAATCAATCAAACATTCTTTATTTGGATCCCATTTATAACAACTCCTACCACATGACTACCTGGGTCATTGTACTTAGGGACAATCACTTTTCCAAGCATGATGTCAGCTAGCTGTCCCACCACATGAACCATAGTGTAGTCTTTCTTCTTCCTACCTGGCTTCTTAAAGCATGCTTCCTTGATTTCCTTGCCATAGATTGGGACATCTTTTATGGCTTGAAATAGGGGTATCTGGACACATATATGCTTTAGCTGATCTATAATGTCAAAAGTTGTGTCCTCCTTTTCTTCCTTCTTCTTGGCAACTTCCAATCTCTGAGGAAATGGTGGTTCTTGTATACGTCTAAAAATGGTCATGGTTAATCAATCTTGTTAATTAATTAAATATAAATTATTTAATTAATCTTCTAAAGTCATCTACATATAAATAAATTTAATTATTTAATTATTACCATCTTCCATATTCCTCTTAATTAAATTAAATAAATTTTATAAATTATTTATATTAATTATCATGTTATTCTAAATTTGAATATTTGAATTCAAATAATGGAATATTCCTCCAAACACCCTCTTCATCTCATAGTTAAATTAAATATTATAAATATTTAATTTAATACCTTTTCTCACTCCACATATAATTAAATATTTTAAATATTTAATTACCTTCTAAATTAATCTCACACATAATTAAATATTACTTATTTAATTATGCGAACTTCTAAATCCATCTCTCACACATAATTAAATATTACTTATTTAATTATGTAAACTTCTAAATTCATCCTCACATATAATTAAATAATTTTATTTATTTAATTATGAAATTCATTCTCAACTCATTCTTCAAATGGAAACCTTCCTTTAGTTCTGAATGAAAAAGATTGAAGAGGAGGAAACCTTCTATCTCTCTCTCGACTTTCAAAAATCTCTCACCGTTCACCCCAACAAGCTTGATCTGAACCGTTGATCACAATAGCCAATCAGGTTCTTTCAAAAACTCTTTAAATACATGTGCAAATCCAAGCATTGGTTACGAACACAATACGCAATTATGCTTACGCATTTGCATCTTTAGCATTTTATCAATAATCATATCTTAGCAATAATTTGATCATAGTATGGCATAATCTTGCATTTTAGCATAGTATGCATTTTAGTTTAAATCTCATTCTCTAGTAGTCCATTTCGTTGAGCTTGGCATACTAAATCTGAGAGCAACTTGAACCAATGAAATGTTGGAGATAGAGGCAATAGAATGACTTTGAAGAAGCTGCAAATAAGAGTTTGTTTATATTTTCTTTAAGTTTCTTTGATATAAGGTTTTATTGAATGTGTTTTGAATTCGTTATGATAGTCATATTTTCATACACACATAAAATGGCACCCACCATGAGGCCTATGCCCCAATTTTGACTCTTTTTTTTTTGTAGAACATTTTGACAGGTTTCCTCATTTTGGAGTTCGGCTTTCAAAAAAATTTGGTGTTTTAGCGCATCCGACACTTTCTGCAGCACATATGGGAATTTAATGTTTCGGTTTTGCAGCAATTTCAGCGCATCTGAGGACTATTTCAGCACTTCTGAGGGTTAATTTAGTGCATCCAAGGGATAGAATAGCGCATATAGTCTCATTTCATTTAGAGTTAAATCTGCATTTAATTAAAGTAGCATATTGAAGAACTGTTTTAGTGCATTTAAGAGCTAAATTAGCTCATTTAAGGTAGATTTTAGAGCATTAACTGCTATGTCAGTCAGAGATTTAAATCTACATTTAATTAAAGTAGCGCATATATGAATTGTTTTAGTGCATTTAGGATTTTTCTATAGCGCATTTACATTATGCTTCTGCACATCTGAAATTTGTTTCTGTGCATCTGGGTTCTGTTTCTGCGCATCTGTAATCTATTTCTGCACATCTGGAATCTGTTTCTATGCATCTGGGTCGTAACAAAAAAATAGGATTATGAGTTTGGCGCATTCCACAGACAGGATCTTTTCTGGTTTAAAATGAATCAATCTAGGATAGTCAACACACTTTGATCATGCAGTTAAAAAGGAACCCCATGTTAGTTGTGAAGCAATATCTTCACTTAGTTAAATCATTATGATTTGGTTCATTAAAATGAATCTATTTACTCTCCTTGATTGTGCTTGAAAGTGGTAGGTGACTATGCTCTCACCTTGTGCAAACTAGGTGATAAAAAAGCCAGACCCACTTCATCCCTGTGTAACCCCTATGCAATAATCAAATTATCCTCTCCCCTTGCGCAGTAATGTGATCCTGGGTGTAAAGAGAAATGATTATTGCCTATAGAAACAAGGCCTACCTGGGGATTTCATCACCCCAACATGAATGAAACTAGCAATGGAGCTAAAGCCAAGCTACCCCCGACCGGTATACAAATGTGAATCTTAAGGGAAAACCTAAGATTATGAGTGTGAATGTGTCATATAGATAGAGTAGTACTTCAATAAACCCTATTGAGCTTAACCTCTTTAGGCTAGAGTACCACCTAACTGGTGATTAATCTCTTGCCCCATGTATGGCCACTCGAACGAGGGTCCAAAATTAAACACCATTGTTTAGTAAACCAAAAAACTTCTATTTTCCTGTGCAGCACCGGTCGGTGTGAAGGCATCCACACTTTCATAGTCTATAGTGGAGGTGATCAATCTACCATGGGAGTTTCATGTGGGTTGGAAGATTGGTTGTCTTGAGAAGAGAGTGCACTGTAAGGGGGATCCCGTGCAGCCAAGCTTCTGAGTTCACATGCTACTGATATGCAGTTGGGGAAACCCATGTGGAATCTAGCAGATATTGTCCTGGCTTTACCATAGGATGTGCTTGCTTTATCTGTATTTGGTTACATTACATTTAATTCAAAGTGTTTGCTATGTTTTCATTTAGATTAAATTAGATAAAAGATCATCCGAAATGAACATGAAAAACAACAACAGAAATCATTCAAAAAATGTTCGTATCTTTGGTCTAGTAATCATACTGATATTTCTCCCATGCTTAGAGAGTGGAAATCAACAAAATTTGTCAAGAAATCAGTTTCCACTAGGATCAAGAAACCCAAGAAACATTTAGGGTACAAGAAAATAGTGCAAAGAAGGAAATTTTTGTACAAAAGTTGACACATCTTGCTTCATTACCGCATATTTCTTCATAGATACCAAGACTTTGTTAGGGGATTCATTGATGAGTACGCTATAGATCCCTTGGATTCTCGAGCTTATTATCAAAGATTAGCTCCATCTCAATGGCATAATCTTAATCAACCTCTTGAGTTTTATAATATACCACAACCTTCTATTGAATATCCATCACATCCCAGTCAAATCCTTCAGTGATCTTAAAACCTTTCTTCAAAAACAAAGATCAAATCTTTAAGAGTGCACTTTTCAAAAAAATGTCTGATTATTGATTCAACTTCCCCAACAGGATTCTGACATCCTTCATCATTGGAATCCATAATTAAAAATTAGGAACATCTTTGATCATATCATAAGATTCACATCTTATTAGATCAAGGTATCATCATCATCGCACTTCTCAGAACTGTGATCTAAGTTTAGAAGAACTCTTCAAAATCATATGCCTGTCTTTACAAGATCTCAATACAATAAATTGAAGGATGCAATCCAACAAGAAGGTCATAACCAAAAAACTCAAGAAGGAGGTGGAAGCATTAATCCTCTTTATAGTATAATTCGTAATCCACTTTTCAACAACGACATGGATAACAGAGAAGAAAATACATTCCACCAATACAGAGACATGAGCAAAACCCATATAGATAGTGATGACGAGCAAGATTAAGAACATCTTAGAGAGGCTGAAAAAGATCCCAAATTTCACAAAGCCATAGAAAAGATCTTGCAATATGATAAATAAAAATATTTCCTCTCTCTAGCTGACCAAGGAGCTAAATTGCCTCATGACTTTGATACTGAGAATTTGAAGAGAAAACCTGAGGAAATACCCCTATCCGATCTTAGTGCTTTGACTCAACAAATTAAGGCACTTCAAGCACAAATTAAAGAGTTACATGGGGGAACCACAACAAAGAAATATACTCTTGAGGAAATTTGTCCTTATCCTTTCGATCGAAGTCTCAACATGATTCCATTTCCCAAACATCGTGAAATTCCAAAATTTGATCGTTATAATGGGAAATCAGATCCAATCGATCATGTTAGAGACTTTTGAAACATGAATTTAGAGTTCGCTCATGAGGACACTTGATGCATTTTTTCCTAGGAGTCTTGAAGGTCACTCTATGGAATGGCTATCAAAAATCACACCTCGTGTCAAGACATTTGAAGAATTAATCAATCTGTTTATATCACAATATGCATACAACATCCAACACAAAATCACTATGATAGATCTTTGCAAAGTTGCACAAAAAACATGGTGAACCTTTTATTACTTTTCTTCAGAGATGGAGAAGAATGTTCTCTAGATATCCGCATCGTGTTCCCGAAAAGGAAAAGATGGTCACCTTCATTAACAACTTAAATTTAGAAATGAGCTATCGTTTGAATTTACATTGTCCTCCCTCTTTTGAGAAATTGATTGAAGATGCTATAACCATTGAAAGTGCTTTGGTCAAAAGAGGAATAATAAAACTTGACAAGGACAACCCTATCTCATTCAATCATCATAACAATCAGGACAAGTCTAAATTTGTGACTCGTGACAAGAACATGGTGAATGATGGTATTGTTGATGGTGAATCATATCTTGACCAAGCCATTTGTCCTTAGTACTCCAAGCACTCCTCGCAACAATAATTATAACAATGTCAACTCAGTCACAAATCAAGAAAACAATCCTCCTCCTCCAAGTAACAATGTGAATCAACATTCTACTCCCAATCAAGGGACTGTCAACAATCAAGGTTACCGGGGAACTAATAACAATAGCAACTCCTTAGGGAATACCTCGAATACAAATCCACAACAATTTTCATTCTTCTCTAGTAGAAGAACTTACACTCCACTGGGTCAATCTTTGGAATCTGCATTCAAAGAGTTGATGGCTAAAAATGTCATTACCTTGCCACCTGAACAAAAATATGAACCCAGTGTGAAGCCTCCATCATGGAATGAGGCATACTATTGTGACTATCATCGGTGCAAAGGTCATCGCACAAATAACTCTCAAGCCTTGAAGAATACCATTCAAGACTTAATCGAAAATGACACCATCACAATAGAAGGACATCAACAATAAAATGAAGACCACTAAGCTTTTCACAATCCTGTTCCCAACTATCAAAAAGGTGAATCTTTGGGAAAAAGTGTGAATCATATTGAGGATCCGATAATTAATCATATCTACACTGACGATGAATGGGTCAATGTTATTAAAGTCAATGAGAAGATGGAATATAGAGAAGTCAATGCAACAAGGGCACAAGCTAAGGTTGTCTTAAAGGGTGCCTCTTCAAAACCCAATGGACCCCTACCTCAACATCAGTATGATTTAGTCAACCAACTTCAAAAAACTCCTGCTAAGATTTCTATCTTAGAAGTCCTAAATATTTCCTTAGCACATAAGGAAATTCTCGAAAAAGCCCTCGTTGAAACAACTGTATCCACTAATTTGGATGTGGACCAATTTCAAGCCATGGTAGGACAATTTTCCTCACCCACATGCCTTTCATTCTCCGAAAAAGATGATGTTTCCATATATCATCCCCATAATTCATCTTTATATTTAGAAGTCATGGTTCACAATTTTCATGTCAGATGAGTTCTAATAGATGGAGGTGCTGGTTTGAACATATGTACCCTCATGAAGATAGTTAAGGCTTTACGATTTTCTGAAGACTCCATTGATCTCAGAAGAAAGATTACCATTAAAGCCTACGATGATGAGGAAAGAGAATCCAAGGGTCTAATAATGCTACCAATCAGAGTGGGCCTTATTATCAAAAATAATTTCTATGAAGTATTAGAATATGATCTTGCATACAACATCTTGTTGGGTCATCCTTGGATCCACAAAATGCAAGTTGTCCCATCCACATATCATCAATGTCTTAAGTTTCCTTATGATGGACAAGAAATCACAATATCAACTAATAATTCAAATATTCAAATTGTGCCAATATCAAAGCCAGTCAAGATAATTTGGTTCCTAACAATCAAGAAGCTCGTGCTAGTACTTCTCTCAAGATTGACACACAAATCAGTCAGTTAGCCAATAGTTTTGACAAGAAATTGAAATTCAAGGACCATGGAGTTGGGGAGTACTCTCTTTGTTTGGCTAATTTACCTACATCACCTCGGTCACATGGAAAACCTTCTATCACACAACATCAAATATCAACAACATCAACATAAACACAACCACCAACAGAGCCAAACACAAAGTTTAATGGAAGATTCATCAAAGAAAAATTCCCCATGGAAGATCCTAAAGATAGAGAAATTCTAAACTGGCTCTATAAAGATGAAGATGAAAGAATTTTTAATGTCAAATTACCAATAGAAAGATATGGAAAAGGGTATTCAATCATGCAGAAGATGGGCTATGATAAGGGTCCTATCAAAAAAAGAAAAGGAGTAGTTAAGCCTATTCACCTTCGAGGACTTGCTGCGAAAGAGAAAACTGTATTAGGCTATGATACTAACTCAAAAGAAAGAACATCTAAACAACTACATGACACTATCTTCACATTGCAAGAAGGTTCAAATTCAAGAGAAGCGTGTTTGGCCACAATTCATAATTTCATGGATAATAGCTTTGACACAGACTCTGCTGAATATGAATGGGACACCATTTACAATGATGAGTTCTGGAGAGACAAAAAGGTTGATGTAATACACAAGTATACCCCAACTCTAATTGAAGGTGAAGGGTTAGGGTCCCAAACATGAGAATTCAAAATACAAAGTCACTATGATTCTAGTGATACTAAGTTAGATTTAAATGAACAAGACTATCACAAGAACAATATCATCATTGATCCACCTCATACCTCAGATCCTATGGTCAACTCTGTTATGATCGTAACCATAGCCAATTTCATGCAACCCGACAACCCACTATCTTTAATCCATCTTGATCTCATTGATTGGGATTCATCAGAACCTATTGATATACCTATGTTTCCAAGTGATGAATCTATCGTGAACTTCCTTTCTGGATATGACACAAATGATTGTTCCACTAGCGATTTTCGACATAGAGTCTTTAATCAGGAGAGTGTCAAGTCTCCTAGCCGCAAAAGTAAAAATAAAAAAGAAAGATCTAATGGTGAAAACCAGAATCTGGTAGTATTAGATCAAATAAAAGATAAAATAAAGAGTGTATCGGATGGTGAAGACCTTTTTAAAGCACGAGATGATGGGAATCTTGACACTCTCCCAGAGCACTACCATGAGCAATCACCTATTTTTATTGAGCCTACAAATACTATCAATCTTGAAACTTCAGATAAAACAAGGATTTTACAGTTAGCTGCATCACTGGCAGAGAAAGAAATACCAAAGTTTATGAAATTTCTAAGAGAAAATCAAATCAACTTTGCTTGGTCTTATGTGGACATGCAAGGTCTTGATCCTGATCTTATCATGCATCACTTGTCTATCAAGTCAGGGGTTAAACCTAGGAAATAGAAACTTAGAAAGATGCACCCCCATGTTGCGTTATTGGTTAAGGAAGAATTGAGAAAACTCCTTGATGTGGGCTTGGTGCAGGAGCACCTATTTGATCACATGCCTCCATGAATCCATATTGATTTATTTGTTCCATTTTTATGTTTTGATATTGTAATAAGGCCCAAGATGCCACCTTTGTGGTTTCATAGGTCATAGGATATTGTTCATTTCTCATATATTGTAAAAATTGTCAAAAGTGCAAAATTAGGTAGATGAAATGTCATTAAGGTGTTTTGTCAACAAACTAATCAAAAGTTGGTTGAAAATAGTTGGTTTTGGTTGAAAATGTATAAATAAACCCTCCAAAACTCGAATTGGGGGTTGGAGACATCATTTTTGAAGTTAAATGAATGGAAACCTCAAGTTTGGTATGCATTTTCTGATTTTTACATTGTTACCAGGCTGAAGTTGTGTTTTGTACGGATTTTTATGGGATCAAATAATGGAGTATCATATATTGATGGAAAGATCTCTGTTTCTAGTTTCCAATTATTTTTGTCTCACTGAATTTTATTGAGTTTTGTGGAAGATATGATTATTTTGGTGAGACTGCCTATTCTAACAATATTGTGCAGGATTTACAGTCTAAAAAGTGTGATGGTGCGGAATATAAATTATATATTTTGGATTTGAAACCAAATTTATTTTTTTACCATGTGAATCTACTTTCATTTTCTTCAAGTCTCATCAAATTTCATTAAGATTTGAATGAGTTATGACCATTTTTGTGAGGGAAGGTCTGAACCCTACCTAGGGTTTGCAGTTTTGGTAAAAATACAATAACTTTCATTTCAAAGATTGGATCCTTATAAGAATTGGAAGAGAAGTGTATCACTATGTTTTCTTCAATCTCACTAGAGGGATTGGCTTCATTATTCATTTTTTAGAAGTTATTAATGACTGTTCATTACATTAAGATATGGGCTGTCATGGCTATGTTTTCAATGTGATATAGAATGACTAAGAACATGTGTCATATAAAGATTGTTTTGGATTATTATTGAAGTTTGTGAGATGTGTTGTGAATCCTCCTAGCTCTGAATCATGGCTTCATAAGATCAATTGACTACACATAATGAATCTCCAACATTGTTTCTATATCCAAGCCAGATAAGAGTGTAAGAGTGTGCACAGATTTTAGAGATCTTAATAAAGATTGTCCTAAGGATGGCTTCCCACTTCCAAAAATTGACACTATAGTTGTTATGACAGCTGAACATGCCATGTATTCATTAATGGATGGTTTTTTTGGTTACAACCAAATCAAGATTGCACCCGAAGACCAGGAGAAAACAACTTTCACATGTCCATGGGGAACTTACTGTTGGAACGTCATGCCTTTCGGTATAAAGAATGCTAGGGCTACTTACCAAAGAGCCATGACTACAATATTTCATGGCATGATACATACATTCATGGAAGATTATGTAGATGACATATTGGCAAAGTCATACACTAGAGAAGGACATCTGGAAATATTGTCCAAAATATTTACAAGATTGGAAAAATTTAAAGTTCACCTAAATCCTAAGAAATGTTTTTTTGGGGTCACATCTAGAAAACTCTTGGGTTACATTGTTTCAGAAAAGGGAATTGAAGTAGATCCTACTAAAGTACATGCAATTATGTAAATGCCTCCACCAAGGAATATTAGTCAGTTGAGATCATTATAGGGACTACTTCAGTCTATCCACAAATTCATTGCATAGTTGGATGATAAGAGTTTACCTTTCACACATCTACTGCATAAGAATGTTCCTTTTAGATGGGATGACCAATGTGAGATGGCCTTTCAACAAATCAAGTAGTACCTGATGAACCCACCAGTTCTAGTACCACCAAATCTAGATAAACCTCTAATCTTATATATTGCGTCAACAAAGACATCTTTAGGGCATTACTAGCACAAGAAGAGTCTGCAGGAAAGGAACATGCAATATATTATATTAGATACACATTGACAGGGCATTAACTCAACTACACTTTCATTGAGAAGGCTTGCCTAGCAGTGGTCTTTGCTTCATAGAAATTTTGACACTACATGTTAACTCATACAATCAATCTTGTTGCAAAGATTGATCCACTCAAGTATCTATTAAGTAAAGCATCATTGATAGGAAAGTTAGCAAAATGGGTGATGATTCTGAGTGATTTTGACATCCATTATGTTGATCGCAAGGCAATCAAAGGACAAGTTATCACTGATCAATTCACTAAAGTACCACTGCAAGCAAACCATCCCCTACACATTGAATTTCCCGATGCTGGTGTCTTTACTGCAGAATCCAAACAATCATGGTCATATTTTTATGGTTCTTTCACTCAACATGGATTGGGGGAAGCCATACTTTTCATCACCCCCCAAGGACACACCATTCCTTAGTCATATAGGCTGATGTTTCCATGCACCAAAAAGATAGCCGAATATGAAGCATTAATCACTGGACTTAAAATACCATTGGAATGGAGAATTACAGAATTACAGGTGTATGGAGACTCACAGTTGGTCATTTATAAGATTAATGATGATTATCAGACCAAAGATGACAAACTATTGCCACATAAAAAGATGGTTGATGACTTCAATAAATACTTTGTGGACATCAAATTCACACAAATTCTAAGGCTTGATAACAAAGCAGTTGATGCCATGGCCACAATCACATCATTGCTACAACTCCTAGAAACTCAGACTCGGTATGAATTTCTGGTGGAACAATCATTTACACCTGCCTATGACACACCTAAAAGCCAAATCATTTTCCACTTGGTGGGATCTGATTCACCTTCGTATGGCAAGATTTATACCTACCTAAAAGATGACATCTTACCACCGGATTTATCCCATAGCCAAAAGTGAAATTTTATTTGCCAATCCTCTCGCTACACTCTTATTGCCAACACCCTTTATCGTCGTGGTGTTGATGGTACTCTACTTCGATGTCTTGAACATGATGAATCTGACAAAGCTTTACAAGAAGTTCATGATGGCATTTGTGTTACTCATTCACGTGGACTGACCTTAACCAATAAATTGATTAGAATGGGTTACTACTGGCCTACAATGGAGAGAGAATCATTCACTTTTGTGAAAACATGCTCAAAATGCCTGATTCACGGGAATCTCATTCATGCTCCTGCATAGGAACTTCAACCTTTTACGCCAACCTGGCCATTCTCCCAATGGGGGTTAGATCTAGTAGGAAAGATTCATCCTTCATCATCAAACGGGCATAAGTTCATCATCACAGCCACATAGTAGTTTACCAAGTGGATTGAGGCAGTACCTCTCACTAAAGTCACTAGAAAATAGATCTCGTCTTTTATACTCAACTATCTCATTTTTTCGGTATGGCATTCCCAACTCCATTATCACAAATAATGGATGACCTTTCAAAAATCAGGATGTTGATGAACTTTGTGAGAGATTTCACATTCGGATCAGATATTTAATACCTTACTATCCACAAGGGAATGGCCAAGTAGAGGCCTCAAATAATACTATTCTAAATTTTTTAAAGAAGATTGTGAATGATTCAGGGAAAGATTGGCATGTTCAACTCAATCCCGCCTTATGGGCCTACAGAACCAGTATCTACACACCAACAGGAGCAACACCGTATACTCTTGTCTATGGAGCCGAAGCCATATTACCTTTAGAAGTTGAAATACCATCACTCAGAGTATCATTGAAGGGTCTTACAATAGATGATGACTATAGAGTTTCCTGACTACAAGAGCTAGAACTCCTAGATGAAAAGAGACAAAGAGGAGCTGACCATTTGAAAGCATACCAACATATGATATCTTGCAGCAAAAATCACAAAGTAGAGCCACGTACCTTTTAGGTAGGTGATATGGTTTTGAAGGAAAATCCATAGAATCAGTAAGACAGAGAAAAGAAAGGAAAGTTTGAACCAAATTGGCTAGGTCCTTATGTGGTTATCATCGTCTATGGTTCAGGAGCCTACAAGCTATCGATGCTAGAAGGGGACCTGTTTGACGAACCCATCAACAACATGCACCTGAAAAAGTATTATGTCTGAAGTGGTTATCATCATTAGAAAAAGTCCTAAAGAAATCCAAAAACATTAGAAAAATTCTTGAAGAAATCCAAAAAAAATAGAAAAAGTCCTGAAGAAATCCGAAAATAGTAGAAAAAGTCTAAAAAAATGGTTACCCTGGTGAAAACTTGGCAAACAGGCATCTCGGTAGCGCCAAAAAATTTAAAAATTTAAAAATAAAAAAATAAAGAAAAAATGTCATAGGGTGAAAACCTGGCGACAGGCAGTCTATTGACAAGAAAAATGCAATAAAAATAAATAATGAAAATCTGGAAAATAGACGCTATTTGTAGCTCTCCATCTAATAGTTCATGTTTGGTACTTGGCTTCTCAACCTTCATTTCATGTATCTTTTCATCATCTTAGGGCCATACTAGCATCATGCTGTCATCATTTGCCTAGAATGATAATGTCTTACCATGGCTTGATTATTGTACATATTCATTTCAGCAAGTTGTGTCAATTTATTGGGGGTAAACATTGACATACTGGGGGCAAACGTTAACATACTAGGGGCAACCAACTTTTAGGTTTTACTAAAACAACTAGACAATGACATAAGATCCAATCATGCCAACAAACAAATCGAATCATATGAACAACTATCCAATGATCGATCTGTATCACACAAATTTTTTAGCATGTACCATATCATGACTCATATCTGGATGATCTATAAATCTAATAATGTTTGGAATAACAGTACTTCATTTTGAACAATGGTTGTTTAATTTTTGATATCATCTCTCTGGAGAACACTCGATGATGTACTGAACTAGAGTTGGCAAGGAAAGAGGATGATTTTTCTTTGTCTAATGTCTTGAGGCTAACTATCCATCCATTGCAAATATGTATTGAGACATGATTTCCAAAGTTTATCATTGATGACAGTCCCAAATTTGCATCAGAAGGTGGTTAGTCTTTGTCTGTTCATGCAAGAAATGCTCAGGTCATCTCGGTTCAATTATACCTCGATGCTTGTGTTTGCTTGCTATATCAAAAATCATGGAAGTGGTACTCAGGTCATCATTGGTGCTAATTTACCCTCTGATGCTTGTACATACTTCCAAAATTTTAAAATGCTCTATGATGATTCAGGAAAGATGGCAAAAAGCTCAACAAATGGTTCGTTTCATTTAATTGCATTTCATTTTAGATCATTGTACATATCTGCATATTGGATTTGCATCAGAGTTTTCTTTGAAAGGCTAACAAGAATATCAACAACTGCCATGTCTCTTTGGACTATTTTTGGAGGACATTCAAACATTTGTTTCATCATCACCTTTCATCTTCATTATCATTTCATCTAGGTCCTATCATTTATCATTTCTCATTCATTTGCATATCATTTAGATCCTCTATCATAATCATTAACATTTTATCATTTTCATATTCATTTCATTTTCCTTTTACACATTTGCATCCCATTTATCACTTTATTTCATTTCACCTATCACTTATCATTTCATTTATCACTTATCATTTCGTTTATCATTATCGTTCATTTCATTATCACTTATCACTTCATTTATCATTTTTTTATTATCGTTCATTTCATTATCACTTGTCATTTAATTATCGTTCATTATCATTTCACTTCGCTTATCATTTCATTTATCATTTATCATTTCATTATCACTTATCATTTCATTTATCATTTTTTTATTATCATTCATTTCATTATCACTTATCATTTCAATCATCATTTCATTATCGTTCATTATCATTTCACTTCGCTTATCATTCATCATTTCATTATCGTTCATTTCATTATTACTTATCATTTCATTTATCATTATCGTTCATTTCATTATTACTTATCATTTCATTTATCATTTTCATTATTGTTCATTTCATTATCACTTATCATTTGATTTATATTTTTCATTATCGTTAATTTCATTTCACTTCGCTTATCATTTATCATTTATCATTATCGTTCATTTCATTTCACTTTGCTTATCATTCATCATTTCATTATTGTTCATTTCATTTCACTTTGCTTATCATTCATCGTTTCATTATTGTTCATTTCATTTCACTTCACTTATCATTCATCATTTTCATTATCGTACATTTCATTTCATTTCACTTATCATTCATCATTATCATTCATTATTAATCATTTCATTTCATTATCATTACAAGTCATTACATTTCATCACGTATCATTTATCATCTTATCATACATCACATTATTATTAATCATTTCATTTCATATCATTATTCATATCATTTGTCACATTACATTCATATCATATCGTTAATCATCCTATCATTTTCCATATCAATTCATATTTCAAATTTATGATGCATGTCATAAACACAACATTCATCTTCCATCATATTATCATCATTTACTTGCATTTGAAAATAAAAAAACAACATTTTCATAAAACATATCAAGTATCCCATGACATATTTTCATAATCACATCATAGGTCATCCACTTGCATGACATCATTAGTACGCATCATCAATCATTTTTTCATCATCATAAAAACATCATATCAAATCATCCTGCATATCATGTTAGTCATCAAATCAGTAAAATGCATACCAAAATCCATAACATATAGAAATAAATGTACAAAGGCACATCACATCATCAAAAACCATTGCCACTGCATATCATCGCTCATCATAAATAATACAAATGTCTAAATGTCCAAGGAAACTGAAAATTCTAAAGAGAGATACATGGGATATGATCAAAATCAATATACATGCTCCAAAAATATACATGTGTGAAATATATCTGCATCACAACATCATAAAAATAGCCGGTCGATGCCCCTGATGGAGCCTGTTTGGAAGGAGGTGGCCTACCACTAGTACCTACGTCTGGATCTCGCCGAGGCCCAGTAACCCCCAGGCTCTGTGTGGCTATCCACAATCTACTCCTGGTCCTACTCTTAGACCGTGGAAATGACTCAATATGTTCAGGAGGACATAACTCCTCATATATGACATGGTAGTACTCTGCCTCTATCGCCATCTCCATACCCTCTGCAATAGCCTCTTGTAAAGATGCACTCTCTACAGTACCCATAAGCCTCTAAGCAACACCCTCAGCCTCCATTGCCCTCCATCTCAATGTATCCCTCTCTGTGATTAGTTGGGCTATCTGTGGGTCTGGGGTAGGCTGAGATATATGTTCCTATGTATGTGCCTATACCTGTGATTGAGCAAGCTGTGACTGTAACTGCGCTATCATACTCTGCACCTGACCTAGCTGAACCTAAATAGTCTGCACCTAGGCCTGCAACGTGTCTATTTGTGCCTGCTATGATGAGGAGGAAACCCTGATAATGGTCTATGGTCTACCACTAGATCTCGGCCACCGTACAATCTGAGCACTGACTAGCCTGTCTAATCTCTGCCTCACTACCCTCTCCCCCTCCCCTCCACCATCTCTCCCATCATCCCCATCATCCCCATCATCTGAGCTATCATCATCTCTACCCCTCTCCTCCTCACTTCTGTCTCCCTCCTTGTTTATGCTCTTCTCCTCCTCTCCTCCACCCATTGCCTGCTCTCCAGTGGCCATACCCTCCTATCTATCCACCCCTGGCTATTGTACTACTATAATAGGCCCTGGCTCATATGGGCATGTAAATCATGGGAAGCGATGTGTGTGGAAGTACACTAAGTACTCATCTGACATCCCTACATCTATCACCTCTAGCCTATATGCCCATACCTCAGGATGTAAGCTATAATACTCTATGTATGCCACCTTGTATGTAATACATCATCCCCATCCAGGATTATCCTTGCACCACCCATAGTGAGCAACGCCTTGTGGTATCCCCTACATGAATCCGTACTATCTCTGAACTCACAAGGCCAAAAATATCTCAATAATATATGGGGTCTATCCTATCAGATATCGGGGTATATAGACAAAGGGCATCTCTAAATGATCTATGTCCTAGGGGTCACAATCTATATACGACCTCCATATAACTGAATCCACATCATCTAGCACGTGCTGCCAGTAATCCAACTCACCCAGCTTGGGTTGGACAAGTGTACCTGAATACGCATATATATACAGCCTACTTGGTGGCCTAGTAATCACAATATGCTCCCATGCCTAGATCTGGAGTAGAGTCACACCACTGGCCAAACTCGTCAACCCTCGGTATACAACCTGATGTAGATCATGATACAAATGGGCCAAAATGCAGCTCCCCCAGGCATACCTTCATGGCTGAGTCACCATCCACTCTAGCATCCTCCCCAACCAACTAAAAATCCCTTCGACCGATGGTCTGGTCCAAGGAATCCTCTAATGAATACACCCAACACAACAACTAAGGCTAGATATCTACTGAAATCCACCCACGACACCCAATATCCTGCTATCGACATATCACCGCAAAACCTCCTCAGTGCCTCAGTCCCTCCTATCTCCTTGTGGTCATAAACCACAAGGGCACCTACCATAGGAATCCCTAGAATCATGTACACATCCTCGGGTGTCACAGTCATCTCACTAGTTGGAAAATGAAAGGTGTTATGATCCAAATGCCACCTCTTTGCCAATATAGTCAATAGTCCCCTGTTGACTCGAATCCCTCGTGAGATAGTCAACAAATATCCCAACCTATAGTCACCTATCCACTATATCTCTGTTGGAGTCAGCTCTCCTACCTGATCCCAACATATCGGGGAACGCTCTCTAATCTGGAGGTTGTCAAAAACCTCCTATTTTATTTGGTCATCACAAGGACAATTAATCAAACTCATACCAATGACTCATATCAGGTGCTCTATCTATCAAGTGCACTACATTAGTGACCCATATCAAATTAATTAACGAATCATATCAACACATCATATCAGTGACCCATATCACACAATCAATCATATTAGGAAAATCACTGCTACATCTATCTATCTGAATATCAAATCAAGCTACTCTATGATCATATTACTATTTTTTTTCTTTTTCAGGAAAGCAAATTTGTCAACGATCAAATAATCTTCTTATTTGTACTTCAGTCATGAATGCAAATATGTTTGAAAACCATCATCAAATATTTGGTTTCTATTGTAGAAATCAAATTTATCAGACATTTACTCTTTGTTTTTCATTCATGCGAAGCAAAGTTATTAGACAATCAGACAGTCAATCAATCAATCAATCTACTCATTGTTTTTTATTTTAGGGAAACAAAGTTATCAATTATCTACTCTTTGTTTGGGGAAGCAAAGTTATCAGTTAATCATCATTTTTTCTATCATTTCTATCCATATCAGCATGATGGCAAAATAATTTATCTATCTATTGACCAAGGAAGCAATGTACACCATCATTTTTCATCACACTTGCATTCTGCCAACATTTTCCCAGATGCGCTAATCTGCGCCTCCAATGCACTAAAACTCGAAAGCGCTACAACTTACCCCAAAAGCGCTAAACCTCATTATGTACGATTTTGCACCCTAAAAGCACTAAAGTTTTCCCTATAAGCGCTAAAACCCTATATGCACTAAGATACCCATCCAATGCACTATTTCATCATCTAGACGTGCTAAAACCCTGAATGTGCTACGATGCCTGGAAGATGCGCTACTTAATACCCTGGATGCGCTAATATACCTCTGTTGCGGCCAATTCCTAAATGTGTGACTTTGTGCCCTAGATGTACTAAAGTTGCCTAGCCAGACCAAACTCCTATAAGCGCTAATCTACACTTCGTATACGCTAGAACACTTGGTTTTACCCTACACCTATATGCACTAAAGAACACCCTAGATGTGCTATGGAAAGTTTCAAATGCACTAAAACAGATTGGCATATGGGCTAAAATGTTATTTTTTTTCCTAAATCTATGCAAAAATGCTTTAAAAATTGATCAAATTAACAAAATTTTGAATCATAAAGGGTTTAATCGACTCACCGGTGGTCCATACGCGGCTGGTCTCTGAAATCAGTGGGCCCGCTCAAATCTATGCGTGTGAAATGGAATCGACATCTCGATAAGTCAATGTTAGAGAATCAAAATCACTATAGCAAAAGGGTGAAAATGACTTGCACTTTTACCCCTTTTTACCTTATATGGGTAAATTTAGGTGAGTTTTTGGTGGCATTTTA
Source organism: Sequoia sempervirens (assembly GCA_007258455.2). Classification (NCBI taxonomy): domain Eukaryota; kingdom Viridiplantae; phylum Streptophyta; class Pinopsida; order Cupressales; family Cupressaceae; genus Sequoia; species Sequoia sempervirens. The sequence continues at coordinate 45,479 of VDFB02010587.1, forward strand.
TTTTTCACCAGGGGCATCTTTTACACAAATTATCGAGAGCTAAATCACTAAATCACCAAAAGCATATCATCATCTAATCACATTTTTTTATCACATTTTTGAAATTCATATCATCATCCGTGATTTACCTCCCGAGGGGGCATCATCAGCATCAGCATCAAAAACATATCAGGGGCATTTTTTTCTTTTCTTTTCTTTGAAGCAATGCATTTCACACATCACTTCAAAGAGGGGAAAAATGTATACGTCTAAAAATGGTCATGGTTAATCAAGCTTGTTAATTAATTAAATATAAATTATTTAATTAATCTTCTAAAGTCGTCTACATATAAATAAATTTAATTATTTATTTATATTGTTCACTTTTATAATTCTTCTACCTTAATT